>NIUQ01005186.1:0-11427 GCA_002796945.1 Plectus sambesii
TGAGGTTTGCAATTTCTTTGTTTAATTACACTTCTTTTAAGCCTATCATGACGCTTTTCTATAATATACTATTTACACTTTAAGAAGGACACTTTACAATGCAAATAGGACATTTTCAAAAATAGACATCACTTTTCTACAAAATAAATTTAAAGATGCTGTCCTGTTTGGTTTGAAAAATATTGAAATGGAAATGGTTTATACAAGAGCCAGTCAAATGAAAGTGAGCTAAGGCGCATCTTTTGAGTATGGGTGAGGGGCTCACTTTCATTTGACTGGCCCTTATATAGATATTATTAGTAGTGTTAGAATTCAAAACTAAATACTATGCAATAAAGCACTGTTTCAATGATGTGTAAAACATGTAATTATTGATTTAATTCAGAGCACAACAGTCGCCCGCGTGCCTTCCACTATCACTTGCCCTCTGGAGGTTTACCTCTTCTACTTGACAACTGCGACCTCCCTTCGACCGATCTCAGAGGCTTGGGATTTCTTTCTTTCTTCATGATTACTCGTGTGATCATTGGTCGTCACATTACTTCAAGTTTACTGTACACTCTTGATATTCTTTTATTTTTCATGAGTTTAAACTTCAGCAGGCTTTTGGTTGACTTTTTGGTCGGCTATGCTTACTGTTGCTGAGATAGATGCGTGACTGGAACTTACACCCCAAAAACAAATAATCTTTCCTGATTAGTGTTAAACGCAGCGAGTTATAATTACTACGCACTAATTGCTTCGCTCTTTTCTTTCACGATTCATCTATTATTTTATCTGATTATCATATCTAATATGCTGCTCTATCGACCGTTTACGTTTGAATTAATATATTCCATATAATTGCAACTCAGTATGCTTGCTCACAATTAGACCAAGGATAGGAGCGTTGCAATCATTCGCTGCACTTCTCACTTGTCAGTGAAGGTTTACGATAGGTGGGGTGTAAGTTCCGGGCACCGAGATAGATGTCTTTCGTTCCTCGTTTTATACTGTGAAACGTCGGAACTGCTCAGCTTTTACTGTTATAAATAGAATGTTTTTAAAAGATTGCATAATCGATCATAGCTTGATTGTATATTGTGATGTGTTAGATGGTGAGGCTAGACTCGTAATTAGCGTCGACATTTGACTTATTTCGTGTGTACATTCTCATTTAGTTATTTTATTAGGTTGTCCCAAAAGTTCGCGCACGGTGAGCGGATCGCAAAACATATCCGCTCACCTTGGAATATGTTCAAATTTAGTTTTCGTTCTTAAACTGTATTATTACCGGCGGATCTCATTTCTTATATATGCATTTGATATGTAGTCACACTTGTTAGATAGAATTCACTGAGTTAGAGTTGTTTGCGCACGAGCTTTTGGGACAATCTAATACTCATTGATGTTCAATCAAATTGTGACTAGTGGGCGCTTCTACTGAGTGATGAATGACATGTTATATTTCCTGTTTAACGTTTAACGTGTTCGATACGCCTTTCTGTACAGCTATTGCTTGATATCTCAGTCATTTCAATCATATTTATCGATAATAAAAACATATCTGCTTCAATAAACAGCATTGCTAAAATTAGCTGCTGACTGTCATGATACCGGCGATGATTGCGAAACCGAGCACGGTTGCTATAAGTTTTGCCAAGTTCGGATGATCATTGTCCCTTTCTACTGACAAAATCTGAAAAAGGATATTTGCTTTTCTAAATGATTTGAATGTTAAGAATGCCTTCGTTCGCCAAGCAATGCCTGAGGCTGCCGTAGCCCCTTACTAGGGAATTAACTTCGATATGATATTTTTAGAACGGTTCAGCATTGATCGCAAAATGAGTTACTTACTTCGAAGAACGTGATATAGATGAATGTTCCCAAAGATAGACTTATTAATATCGTCGAGACCATTTCTTTCGTCGCAGTGTCAATTGGCGAATTCTAAAAGAGAAAGTAATGGCGAGTGAAGAGAACGTCACTAATCAAGATACAAAGCTTTTTCATTTTTCGTGTAATCTTCTAACCATAACTGAGGAAAAGTGTGCAAACTATATTTCGGGCGCCACTACCAATGTTATAAAACCGTGCCTCAATTAAAATGCCGACGACGGCGCCGAGGGGAGACATGAGCGCGAAGAATACGATGTTTGCAACGACCAGCCAGCGAGCCTTCGGGTGACTGCGTATGAGTCGCATGCCAACGCTGAATGCCACCACCGACTTGTGTACCATCAATCCGAAGAACAGTGCCGTCACACTCAGCTCCGTATCCTGCGGGGAAAACGTCAGTTAGGCTTACTATAGAAGCGCTTACATTGGCAACGTCTCAAATGTTATTCCTCATTTTCATTCATTCAATTAATAAGATTTTGTTTATCTCCTTCTATAAGTCGAAAAAATTATTCCGAAGCAGAAGCAGAGTATTTGTACAATTGCCTTGGAGGCCCGCTAGGTCCTATGCTCCTTCAGATTTCTCCTCAACTCCAGAGAATAAAGGAATTGGGACCCGATAATGCCTCTGGTGCGAGCGAAAATAAGTTTCTTGCGCGCAAAAGGGCATGTATGGTCTCTTACGTAGCTCAACCGTAACTTTGTAGTATCAATCGATACTATCAATTACTTGCATCCAACGACACTCGTATATCAATTAAGTACAAATACCAATTGTACAATTAGATATTCGCGTGTCGTGAGAGACAAATGGTTGATAAAAATTGATATCACAAGTCGACGCAAAAATTTGGCACCTGCACTCCAAACGCGAATCCTTCGAGTGTCGAGTGAAATGTCAACGCGAGCATAAATGTCAGCGTGCGCACGATTGCACTTTTACCGCCTGTTGGCGTGTCATGTTTTTCCGATGTCGCTGTCTTTGTTTCGCTTGGTACTTCTCTGAAAGTGAAGGTTTCATGATCGCACTCATAATTATACGATTCTGATGGGGGGACCGACATCTGAAGAATATGCTGGTGACAAATTTTCAGCATGAGAACTCAGAGGTATGGATGGTCGATACGCCCAGATATTCCAACGGACAAATGCTTAGGCAAAACACAGTACGCAGCGTATATTTTTCTAACTTGTTACAAACCATTTAGATTGTGGATCAATCCCATACGGACGCAGATGTGTGTATGAATGAGGATCATTGGGGTATGGCCGGCAGCGCCCCACCACCACTTTCTGCCCATTTCTACTGGCTACCCTTATTCACATTCCACTTACCTATCACATAGCTGGTCAACGGACCAGATAGTGTTGTCCTTCGTTACGAGCGATTGATCGTGAATGGTGGGAGTCGAATGGAATACGCGTGTCGATAATTCTTCTACGAGGTAGACGAGGAAGAAGCCGATGCAAGTCAGCAACTCAACGATCGGATACTCAATTGTCCAATTTTTGCATGCCACGAGATTCGCTAGAGCTTCACTGAAATCATCCAATGTTACCATCTGACACTCAACATTTTCGTGTAGTAAATAAATGCTAAGTCATGCATCATAGAGAACTAAAACGGGCTTCTGAAGGCGCCTATTTCCGTGGCAATACGCTATTTTGCCAAGAATCTTGAACTGGTTTCTAATAAAGTAAAAAATGGAGCTACAATAGTTTGAATATTAAGGCGGTTTTAAATACTGTGGTATATCTTACTTACAATCAGTCCTTGGCCAGCTTACCGATTATGCCTTTCTTAGAGATCACCTAAAAATTTTGTCTAGTGAACAAAAACTTGATAAATTAAAACTGACTTGGAAACACTGCAAGTTATTTCATTACCTAAGAAACTGTTTTTAGGCCTTTTCGAAACGCAACAATCGATAATATTACATCAACTCTTATAGTATTGAGAAGATATCAAAAGAGTGAATCAAAGCTATGTCTCTAATATTACCGTGCATCTGGCATCAGATCAAGGAAGCAGATGGCAAGGAAAACTCCGCCAGCAAAACATGAAAGCAGAGACAAGAGCAATGAAGATTTATTCGGCGTTCCTCTTTGACGTGGACCGCGACAAGCAAGATATTCGATAACCTGTAAAATTCAAATCAGACATCTTTGCAAAACTTGAAAGTTTGTATTGTTTATCAGTGCTTGCATGTGATGCGATGGCAGTGATTGGTCGATGGTTGAGAGATTCTCCCGCGCGCATCATAGGCGACCAATTGGCGTACTTACAGTAATTACAGTTGCAATAAAAAAGCATTATAGGGAAAATTTCATACAGCGAACAGCGATTCTGTCAAGTCTTGAGCTAGGCTTATCCCCGAAATGCAACTTACCTTTATTGGCAGCACACCAAAAAGAAGCGTCAAGACAAGCATAACGACAAGGAGAATGATCTTCAGGACTGTAATGTTCATGTTTGATAGAACAGTGGTTGTAGAAATAAGAAAACACTGCAATAATAGTTACAGTCTTCCGACCGTTCGAAGTTCAATAGTTAGCACCGGTAGTTAGGCTGAGTTAGGCCTGAGCGGGGAGAACTGCGGTCGGTGCCTTTTACGCAAAAGCCTGACAGCGATAGTGCGATAACAAAAACCGCTTGACGTCAGTTGTTAAATGGGCCTAAAGGTTGCGCGCCCCGTGCCTAAGACACTTCGTGATGTGATGCAAGCATTGAATAATCCCCATAGGGTTTAAAATGCTAAATGCTTTTAGACCAATCGCTCGCTCGCTGATTGCAGCGATCAATTTTTTTAAAAGGCCGAATTCAATAATACCGAAGTATAACATTTAACTACCATGTGTGAGAAAGCAAATACTCGATTGGTCTAATTCTGATGTTAAACCAGATGTTAGTGAAGTATTCTATTTGCCCGGGAACAAAACTGATCCATAAACTGACACGCGACGAATTCGAAATGAAACAGTACATATTGTTTTCAATTTCCGACTCAGCCGAAGCGGAGTTATAGGCTCGCTACTTTCGTAATACCTGAGCCTAAAATAACAGCTTAAATCAGGCCTAAAAATGTGTTTAAGATCCAACTTTTCTAAGCATCAAGAAACTTTCGGCACAGTTGACAAAAAGTTCTCGGATTTTGCTGAAATTTTGCATGTAATGATGTTTTAAGGTAAACCTTATGAAAATAATGTCGGATTTTTTACAAAAGTTTTCGCTTCGAGACCCGGCGGGAAATTTAAATTTGCACACTGACAGCGCAGAAGTTGTCGAAATCGTTACTTTTATATATCAATCGATTGGAAATGATGATAAAAATATGAATACGTTTTCAAATTAAAAATCAGTGCAGAACCTGAAAACTTATGCGATGTAGAAAATTCGAAATTAATAACTTTATAGGTTTTTCGATTTTTTCGGTCAGAACTTGTTCGCACTTCCAAAAAGTGTAGTACCAAAGAATTGTAGCCCTAATTCTGAGCTGTCCAACGGTGCCATGAAAAGTAACAAAGTCGTGCAGACATGGGTCGCAAATTGAGTCCGAAGTTACCCATGCTTCGAGGCTTTTGTCATCTTTGGTTAAAATCGTTTTACTCTGCTCGAGTACTGTTGCTCTACTTTTAAAGCATATGTTATCGGCACATTTGATGAATAATCCCCGAACGATGGGCTATCTAACGGTCCCATAGATAGTTTCAGAATCGGTTGTGCACGGTTCGCAAATTTGGCCCAAAGCAACTCATCCTTCGAAGTTTCTCAAAGTAGACCAAGGCAGATGCGTGAACGACAACTAGAATGCTTTAATGACTCAGAAAGCGTAGCATTTTCCTCCATCAATGGGCAGCATTTAACGTCAGCAATCGATAGCTATCCAATGGCGTTGGAAAGGCCATCATTAGGGACTAATCATCAGATATGCCGATTACACAAGTTCAGAAAATAGAGCAACTGTACTCGAGCAAATTGAAACGATTTTAACCAAAGATAATAAAAGCCTCGAAGCATGGATTAGTTCGAGCTCAATTTGCGACCCATGTCTGCACGAGTTTGATACTTTTCATGATGCCGTTGGATAGCCCGGCATCAGGGCTACAATACTTTAGTACTTGACTTTTTGGAAATATGAACAAGTTATGACCGGGAAAATTGAAAAACAGAAACATTCGAAAAGCTGAAAAACGCAAAAAATGCAATAATTTGTTTTCTGCATAACTTTTCAGCTTCTACACCAATTTCAGTTCTGCACACATTTTCAGATTGCCCTAGTCATTCTCCAACGAATAGTATATGTAGACATTGTTTTCAGTTGCGTTCTGCCACTATTCCTTGTACCCCTTTTTTGGTAAATTTAGCATATACCATGTTCGGTCGCAATTTGCGATCCATGAGTGCACGACTTTGATACTTTTCATGGTACCGTTGGATAGCCTAGAATTAGGGCTACAATCTTTGGGAGTTCTACTTTTTGAAAATATGATCAAGTTTAAGTCGAAAAAATTAAAGAACCTGAAAAGTTCAGAAACTTGAATATTCTCTCTTGCACAACTATTCAGGTTCTGCACTGATTTTTAATTTGAAAACGTATTCAAATTCGTCTCATCATTTCCAATCGATTGATATATAAAAATACTGATTTCGACAGTTTCTGCGTTGTCA
This sequence comes from Plectus sambesii, assembly GCA_002796945.1. Classification (NCBI taxonomy): domain Eukaryota; kingdom Metazoa; phylum Nematoda; class Chromadorea; order Plectida; family Plectidae; genus Plectus; species Plectus sambesii. Next base: position 6,548 of record NIUQ01005186.1, read on the forward strand.
GCAAACAAATTAAATTTCCCGCCGTGTCTCGAAGCAAAAACTTTTGTAAAAAAATCGGCAGTATTTTCGACAGTTTTACCCTAAAACATCTTAACATGCAAAATTTCAGCGAAATCGGAAAACATTTTTCCAACTGTGCCAATAGAAATTCGGTGCTTAGAAAAATCCGATCTTAATTGTTTAGAGCAGTGTTTAACCTTGCTGACGGTGACTAATAAAGAGATAGCTCCGTTTGTCTTTCTGCTAGAATAAATGTGAAACTTAAAGATGCCGCCAATGAGTGCTGTAAAGCGCATGACACTTGCTGTGATCAGCAAGAGTTGAGAATGGTCTGTGACTCTGACTTCTGCGGCTGCCTTTCGCAAGCATTCGAGGGAAATCTAATCTGCAGTATTTTCGAAGGTCGAATGTTTTGCCAAATAGTGTTCCAATATGGTCAAACTGCATACAATAACGCTGCGCATCATGGACTTTCTTCGAGGATAGTCAATAAATTATCACTAAAGACTGGCAGCAATATATAAAACGTTCATGCAACCGTTACAATGCTCAACATTTCTTTTGAGACGCAATTTTTTGTGTAAAATCCAATAATACTGCAATGCTAGCTTCCGTAATACGGCTTTTTTGCATACTGTGTGATAGCATTTTTATGTTGCAGCACCAATTATTGCAGATAAGTGCTAGGATGTGCTGTGTCGCACGCTTAGATTTGTTTTATGAAATGTACATGTGAGTGAAATAAAAGTAAAGAAACCAATATGGAACAATTGGACTAAACGGCAATCAAAAATTATGCTCTTCTTAGTTGCAAAAAGCGGTAGAGATCAATTACCATTGCGTATTAGGGTTTCATAATCTATTTTGCTGTATATATGCATTTACTGATTGCAGTCTCTATGAATTCGGTTCACAAGCAACCTCAGAAGTTATTTGACAGCCTCGTTTATATCCAGTCAGAAACACTTTGAATATGAATGTGGGAAGCTGATAAAAAGGAAAAAGTAGAGTCAGAGATAAATGCAGTTGGTTAAACCGAGATCTTAGAGCTTACTGAAAGTTGCTTGGCGAGAAATTGCTCAGGTGTAACAAACTTGATTCGCAAATATAGGTCGCCAACATCACTTGTGGATCAAACATTAAGACTATCTTTTTCATAAGATAAACCGTAAATTAATGCTCACATTATTAAATTTTCGCGCTTTGTTGAAAATCTATGGTCGCCATAACATTCGCGACGACAGCAACCAACATACACTCTCGAGATTTCATATTAGCCGCATTAACTGTGCTCAGTCTGCTTTATGCGCCTCCAACCGAATAAAGTTATGGTGTTGCTAAGAAGGCCGAGAACACCACTGTATTAAAGACTAACACTCTCAGATATTCTTTCACTAATGCTTTAAGCTCAGTTCTCGGTTGCTGTGAGTCAGCTCTTCAGTGCAGTTTGCACTAAATTTGAAAATGTAAGCATTATACCTTTCGATATATTTAAAGTAATGAAGGCGGCGACTAATGTCCTATATTTTTCAAATAAAGAGCCATAAGAGTTTTCTTTACGCTTTCACCATATCATCTTTTGCTTGGCGGCGAAGAGCAGTACACTTACTGAAATTAAAAGTGCAATTACATAATTATGTGCATAGATGAAAAAGTAAAAAGAAAAATAATGAAAATGAAAATAATTGGTCTACTGTACTAACCTAATTTAATACTAGATAAAAGGTAAATATTTAGAGGAATATTGAAACTGAATACTTTTACTTAAGTAACCTAGATCAAATAAGTATTTTTACCTTGTCGCCCATGATAACTTCAGAGGTGGCAATTTCTGCTCTTTAGCAAAATTTTCAGCCTGCCGTCCAAGGAATATCAACAGATAGAGTCTCGCAGTCGTTCACTCGCAAAAATGTCACTCCAACAGAATGAGCGAAATAATACGGCGAAGTATTCGTGGCTGCAATTTGCAAAAATAAAGAAGAAGACCATAAGTAGCCACTTCGAAAAAGTTACTTCAAAGTTCAAAGTCGCCGAAATAAAATTTTCGGAATATTTAAATATCAGGTGGATTTCAAAGCGTCTCTTTTGGGCAACAGTCTACCTGTGCGGAATCTATCTCACAATTTCGTCAACTGTCGAAATAATTCACGAATACCGCATCAACCCAGTTGTCTTAAATATGAAAGCTGCGCTGAATCAAGAAACAATACTTGTACGTAAGTTTCCAAGAATACAGCTGTGATATTATTAAAGTTATTAGTTCTCAGACAATATATGTTTGTTAAACATTCAATTCCGCGTTTTAAATTACTTCTTAAAATAATCACAACTTTCAGGTTCCAAACATGACTGTCTGCATCAATTTCAACACGACCACGTTGTTTGATGATGGTTTATGGAGTGATGCAGAGATTATCGAAGCATGGACTAATTTTACCGAAGAAATTGATTTATCAGAAAATTTGGATGATTGCATGTCATATAACTTTAACAATAGCTGGAGCGACGCACTTTATTCAACGATACTCAGATATACTTCGTTGATGTATGAAGTGGAACGTGGTAGAGAGCCTGGTGTACAAGAAATCCGCCAGTTTAGTCATCAAAATGGTAATGAATGGCTTCCTATAAAGGACATTTTAATGCCGAAAATTGCTGAATTCAAGATCACGTTCGAGCAACTGAAATCCGTGCTAGCATGTCGATTTACTAAATTCGAACCAGGTCCAAAATATTATCAAACGATTGACAAATATAGAGGCCTACTTCAAATCAGTAATTGGGGTAGGGGATATGGCGTGAAGCCTGTCGATGAATTGCGTAGGTTGAACGCCGGTTACATTTCTTTTATTAGCAGTGACAGCATTTGCTATCAGCTGAACGGCTATACTGTTAAACTAGCTTTGGGATGGACGCAAGCATTCGAATTTAAAATTTTTGACAACGAGGAACGTATTTTCCCTGGTCAAAACCAAACGATTGTGACTGTGGATTTCGCAGGAAGGAGTACGCCCCCTGATAACAACAAAAAGAATGAAAATAATCCTGTTTACTATCTTGATAATCGCGACATCTTGACACTCAGTATAAATGTCACGGCCTTAAAGCGATCCCTGCCAACGGTTAAAGGTCATATACAGTGCTCGCCGACCATCACAAAAGACGACTGCGAGAATGAATGTCGCAGTACATGGATTAGAAAAAACTGTGGCTGTGCGCCGCTTACATTTAAATCAGGTATTTTGGCTCCCTCATAAATACATGTATCTCTTTTCCTTGCTTCTCACCGAGATGCCATTAATAATAATTTAATATTAAAATTTTAATACAGTAGAAAGCGTTCATAGCGGTTTCGCTTAAACCGATATTTCGCTTATACCGGTCAAAAAGTGCCAGTCCCCCAAAAACCGATATAAACGAATTTCACTGTACTTAATATCCTCTGAAAGTTGTCTCTCAAGAGACATTGCTGACCGTTCGTTATAAGATCTTCAACCGAGTTATCTTTAAATATTTTACTCAAACTTAGTTTCGTTCTTCATTGAAATGATCAAAAATTAACTAATTTCATTTAGGCCAGGACTCTGCCGATGCTTCCAACACCGTCGAGTGCACGCCGCATCACTATGAAAAGTGTTTAATAAATTTCAAGAATGAAACTGAAGCTTGCATTGACAACTGCGTTCCCTTGTGTCAACAATGGCATTACGTAATCGATCAAAAAGGAAAGTCGGAGAAGTGTTATGGATGTTTGCCATTAGACAAATCCGTTCTCGTTCAAATCTTTATTCAAGCATTCGACTATATCATATTCGAGGAGAGACTGGAGCGGGATTTTGAAGACTTCATCGGAGATATAGGCGGCTCGATTAGCATTTGGCTCGGTCTTGATTTCATTATTCTCATAAACTTTTTTATCTATCCCGTGATGATGGTTGTGAAGAGATTAGTGCAAAAACACAACAAAGACAGCGTAGTTGAAATCAGCTCTGATGGCAGTTCTGAGAATGAAAATGGTCTCTTTCAAAAAATACTGCAGACTCTAAATTCTTATGGACTTGACATTACTGATCGCCCAATGTTAGCTGTTTGGACATTGCAAAACTTTTTTTGGGCGATAGTTTACTCAGCTGGATTTTACTATACAGTCCAGGCTTGCTATGATCTCAGCGACAGATTTCTACAAGATGAAACAGTCTATCAAACGAAGCTGATGATGAATGAGTCAATTCTGCTCCCAACTGCAACCTTGTGTATCAGATTACCGCCAAAGTTCATAAGAGATTTGGCCAACCTTGACAACGGCAGTAGCGAAATGGTACACTCAAATGCACTGACCGAGTACTTTCATCAGCCGGGCATAAACGGTGAAACATTTCTTCAAATGGACGATGAGCACAAATGGCCGTTGTCGCTTTGCTTCGTTGCTTATGTTTACTGCATGATGATGGCAGACATGGACACAATGTCCTCATCGCTAAACAAATTAAGAGCGTATGACTCAATACATGAAGCAAAACTAGATGAATACTTCTCTACGATATATAAATATCACATTTATTCACATAACGGTAAGTTCTTTTAATTCCAACAAGCATTATGCTATGAAAACATTTAATTAAATCAAAAAATGAACCAAAAAGATTATAGTAAATAAAGCATACATTTGCTTATGTAAGGTATTCTTAAAAAAGACCCAAATTTTTGTTTGCAAACTGATTTTGCGAAAATATCGAAACTTAAAATAAAATTATCAATTTATAGAATTTATAGATACATAGTTTATAAAATTTCACACAAATCAGGAATTAGTACGTGGCGGAATCTAATTCACAGTTAAGACATGTTAACGCTATAAAGCGTGAAACTGCGAGTTGGCA
>NIUQ01005187.1:0-11486 GCA_002796945.1 Plectus sambesii
AAAGCGATCGTAAGTTCACCATCTCACGGACAGTATTTGGCAAATGAGAGTTGGCTAGAAGCAAGACTCTTGAGAGAAGACTCACATGTCTGAATGGAAAAAAGAGATGTTGTATTTAGACGAGAAATTTTTCACTATTGAGCAGTCTATCAACTCTTGAAAAGGCCGAACCATAGTCAGTAGCTCATTGGCTATTGCTGATTGTCTTTGCTTTCTTGAGAGAAGCCATGTCTCATTCAGGCTATGATTTGAGCTGGAGTGTCAAGGACCTATTGTACCCAATCATTATGTGCCTTTAAAGAGCAAAACTCAACGCGCAAACATATGGACAGCTGACTTTGGAAGCTGTGGTCAAAAACTGCGATCAAGACTTGTTCTATAACGAAGCCTGAACTTATTAGTAAGATGGTGTACCCAGCGCATATAGCTCGATCAATGCGTGATAAATTCAGTCTACAATGCAAAATTCCTGATTCCCTGTTAATGGAGGAACTGGAATGGCTGCCGTTCACCCTCGACGTCAATCCCTTGACTTCTCTTAGTGGAGTATCCTGGGGACCGATGGTTGTGCTGAGTTGCATAACAGTCTGGAGTCTCTTAAAGTATCTCTTATTCGCGAACGAGCGAACACCCCGCAGGATATTATTCGAAAAGCGATCAATTCTGTTGCAAGGCGATTGACTCACATTACTTCAACTGAGGGTAGATATATTGAATGAGCTTGTAATGTGCTGTTCATTAGATTCATTTGAAGTTACATTTAAAATTTTACATGATTAAATTTATTACATAAAAAGTTATGGCTAAAAATCGCAATATACCAGAACTTTTTGTCATATCATATTGGGGCAGAGTACAGACACTTATTAGTTACTAGAGTCTATAAGATTTTCAGTCTGAGTGAAGTCAAAGTGCACATATTGTCATGTTATAATTGTCTCTTTTAAGAATTAGTACTTTGCCAAGTGCCGTTAGGCACTGGAAACCTGATTAAGAAATAATTTTTTACAGTACCCCAACAGCGCGTCGAAATAGACGACTTATCCGATGATGCTTCTGCTATTTTGTTTATAACTTTTTAACCCCTTAACGTTTCAACCCGATTCTTGCACCATTTAATAGACCTTTAAAAGTACTGTAAAAGTACCGAGTTTCACATTAATCAGACGGTCGGCTAGAAAGTTACCACGGAATGATTCTCCTAATAGGGTCAAAAATAGGGCAAAAAATCGATTTTTGGTCAATAATTTTTTTATTTTTACGAATTTCAAACCAAATAAGATAAGATCTGATATTGCTTGGGGAGCACTACTTTAGTCATCTATGTTCGGTCAAAAGTAAGGGTCGGCTAGGACGGTATTAAGGCTCAAAAATTATTTTGGAGTCGTTTTCAAAGATGTGTACAGAACCACAGAAATATGCTAGAGCTCTGAAAATTCTTCCAGAACATCTCTAATACTCGCTATGCATGTGGTTAAAATTTCAAGGCTTTACGTTACCGTCTTCATATTTATTTTTATCAAAAAAGTGATTGATCAGATTTTTGAGACGAAAATCGGAAAAGTGAGAAATTTTCAAATGCTCATATCTCCGCAACCAAGTGACCAATCGAGCTGAGCTTGGCAAATTTAAACACAGCATTTCACCCTCTATAAAAAGGTGTAGGCGTTAGAAAAAACTGGTACTCACCCGGAACAAGTAGGTTGACCCCCCGGCGGATCCTCTCTTATACCATTTTAAAATACACGAGATTTTTGCACATACAGGCGGGGTGAGGTGGGTCTAAAGTAACATCACAAGTTTGACGTCTTATAATTCCGTGAAAACGCAACTAATTTAAATGCTATTTTTTCGAAAGATAGCTCTACTCCTAACTTAGATTTTTCAATCTTTAAAATTATCGTATTTCTTCCAATGATCGCCCTGGGCGATTATTTTTTCAATCATGGTTTGAGGGGGGCGACTATTGGAGGGCGGGCGATTATTATTTCAACCGATGCTTGAATGGGGACGCCTGTCGGGGAGAGAGCATTTGTTTTTTCAATCGCCACTTCAATTTATAATATCACTTATAAATAAAAAGGTACAGTGAAACCCGGATAAGTGCACTTCGATCCGGCATGAAAATTTTGTGCACATATACGGGTTTATATCATGTACAAAACATAGGGCAAAAAATTTTCGAGACATGGAAAAGCATAAAAAATTTGTGCTCTTATCCGGGTTTCACTGTAATGCGATATTAATAATCGAAAGTGAATGGAAGTTCAGTGCTGACCTATTCTGCACAGACGTCAAATGTTTTAATCACTCTGAAGCGGGACGATTATTAGAAGAAATACGGTAATCAATTTGTCGTCATTTTATACGAATTTTAAAATACGCGAGATTATTTACCTTCAGTGTGACTAAAAGTAATGATATGATTTGTTTTTTGAATAATTTAGGCCGGGTAAATTCAGCTGAGCTGAAGCTTAACAAAACATAATTTGCTGTTATTGGGGTATTATTAGAAAAACGAAATGCTTAATTCGGTCACGTCGATGTCGAGGTATGATTATTAAATATATGCACTCATTTGAAAGCAAATTGCTTGCGACGCGTGATGGTATGGTAACGGGACTAAAATGAGTGATTATGTTGGGTTAATCATATCTTGACAGCGTAATAAGCGAATTAAATCATTCTTCTTTTAAACAATACCCTAGTATCTGGAGATGATGCCTATCAAGTTTCAGCTTAGTTGGATGATTGTGGACCAAATTATTTAAAAAACAAAATGACTAATTCACAAAAACTCTCATTTTTTGGAATTTGGTGTAAGATGACGAAAAATCGATCAACTTTAAAGATTAAAAAAATCTTAAATGGAAGCAGGACTATCTTTTAAAAAAGCGCTTTTAAAATGGTGACTGTAGTGCCTAGCAGATATCGATCAAACACTTAGTCATGACTTTTTGGACACGCTGCACTTTTCCCGTGTCCGATCATTCATAGAAGCGGTAATATTGCAATTTTTCGGAGAGCCGATTAGTAATTAACTTCGTAATTTTTAGTTTATTTAGCTAAGGAAACATTTTGGAAAAAACCAGTACGAAATAGAAAGATTGCGATTGCTTATCCTATGAGATTTTCAGAGATCATAATTCTTAAGTTCAGGTGTGCTTTGAGATACATATTCTAATTTAAGTATGCGGTTGGCATTCAATATTATTAATGCAGTTTGTGCCCGCATTTCAATTAAGAAAATTTAAACATATTAATTACTATTAAGTAGTTTAATAAAACTTGAAAATTACCGACCGGAATTCGAAATATCATCAATTTCGTTCTTAATTAAATCAAGGTAGTTTAAATGATACGGTGTCACAACTGTCGTATTGTCGCCTTTTTCGCATTTCTCTGAAATGAATCATAAATTTTGATCTGTTTATAATCTTTAAAATGCAACAAATGAATATAAATTAATAAATCACTTTCATCAGACGCTGCTCAGTTTCTTTCAGCCATTTACCCCCCTTCGTTGGTCTGACACATCATATAATTTAGTCTGAGCCTATTAATGAAGGATTGGGGGTACCATATTAATTGTATCTAATTTAGTGTTGGACGGTTGGATCACTACCGGGTTTTTCCGAGTATAAGCCCCCCCCCCAATATAAGTCCACCTAGGCTTATATTCGGTTTGACTTTCCAAACATAAACCCGTGGGCTTATATATGGTGCCGAAAAAATATCATCGTGTATGCGTGAAATGAAATTATTTGCAATGCAAATTACGTACAAACACCATATTCTGCAATAGATTTTGCAAAAATTAAATGATCTTCCATCGTCTGCGTGTAAGAATAATCAAAAAGGAGAATAAAACACTCAAGGAACTTTTCTATTCTCTTTTTGATTTACAGCTGGTAACAGCGTTATGTAATTGAATTTTCCAAATATAAGCCCATGGGCATATATTTGGGGACAAGGTGGAGACGCGAAAAGTGTCGANCTTCAAAAATTAAATGATCTTCCATCGTCTGCGTGTAAGAATAATCAAAAAGGAGAATAAAACACTCAAGGAACTTTTCTATTCTCTTTTTGATTTACAGCTGGTAACAGCGTTATGTAATTGAATTTTCCAAATATAAGCCCATGGGCATATATTTGGGGACAAGGTGGAGACGCGAAAAGTGTCGATTCTTACTACAAGCCCATGGGCTTATACTCGGAAAAACCCGGTAACAGAATGATTTTCAAAGGACTATGAGATGCGTAAGAAGAAGACACCATTTAGATAGAAATAACAAGGCTAGATTGACGTATAATCACGTACCAGCTGATGTACAGCCTGCTGTCAATAAAGGAAAGATTGCCGTTTAACGTTCTAAGGGTTCACAGAAAATTTTGGGAAGAGCATCCGTTATTTAGGGTGGTCAAAAAGTCATGCATAAGAGTTTGATCGACTCGTGTTTGGCACTGCAGGCACCATTTTGATAGCGCCTTTTTAAGGCTGCCCTACTTCTAACTTAGATTTTCATTTTTCGATCTTCAAAACCGATTCATTTTTCGTTACTTTATGTTACTTTTCCAAATTACGAGATTTTCGCGCAAAATACAGGGTATACCACAAGAGTATGCCTACTTTGATTGTTTATAACTTTGTGAGAACGCAACAAAATTCATTGCGGATATTTGCATCTTGTAGAACTGTATTTAACTTAGATTTATTTTTTTAAAACGTAAAACTCCGACCACAATTATTCATTAAACGAACGTTTTACAGAAATGCACAATTTCACATTGTCACGTTTCTCACCTACTGATACCGCAAGCAGACCAAAGGCGCGAAAGCTACGAAAATGTGAAATTGTGCATTTCTGTAAAACGTTCGTTTAATGAATAATTGTGGTCGGAGTTTTACGTTTTAAAAAAATAAATCTAAGTTAAATACTTTTCTACAAGATGCAAATATCCGNTCTACAAGATGCAAATATCCGCAATGAATTTTGTTGCGTTCTCACAAAGTTATAAACAATCAAAGTAGGCATACTCTTGTGGTATACCCTGTATTTTGCGCGAAAATCTCGTAATTTGGAAAAGTAACATAAAGTAACGAAAAATGAATCAGTTTTGAAGATTGAAAAATGAAAATCTAAGTTAAACGTAGGGCTGTCATTTAAAAAAGTGTTCCCAAAATGGTGCCTGCAGTGCTGAGCACGAGTCGATCAAACCCTTATGCATGACTTTTTGACCAGTATATACAAAACGATTCAAAAAAAATCCAGGCAACGTAACTTTTGAACGGGATAGTGCTCATGGCCCAAATTTTAACCGTATGGTGTCCTGGGATAGGGCTTCAAGTGGACGGAGTTTGGACCGCCTCCATTACAAACTGTCGTTTCAGGACTCCAAAATGTGCGTAAAAGGGGCCTTAAATCGGAGATGATTTTGGAAGGTTACGGTAAAGCGGAGAGTTGAGATGGTGAGCTGATTTTTTGGCCAGGGATAGTCCCCAAAGGTACGATTGTTTTCCCAAAAGATTTGAAAATTGGTCAGAAGTGTTCCAATAAGTGCCCAAAAATCTGCCAAAAATCGGTCAATGGGGTCGTTTTGGCCGATTGCCAAATTGTTTTTGCAAAACATTCGTACCTTTGGGGACTACCCCTGGTCCAAAAATCAGCTCACCATCTCAACTCTCCGCTTTACAGTGACCTTCCAAAGTCATTTCCGATCTAAGGCCCTTTTTCGCACATTTTGGGGTCCCGCAACGAGAGTTTGTAATGGAGGCGGTCCAAACTCTGTCCATTTGAAGCCCTATGTCAGGATACCATACGGTTAAAATTTGGGCCATGAGCACTATCCCGTTCAAAAGTTACGCTGCCTGCATTTTTTTTGAATCACCCTGTATATGATGAATGGCTTAATGGGAATGCAAAAGATAACGTTTTATTTTTTGTAAAAGTTTGAAAATGAAATATATATATATATTTCGAACAATTAAAGTCTTTTTGTAGAAGTAAAGGTGAACTTATTTACCTGTAAGATCTTTTACTTCAATTATAATGAGCTTGACTAAAGCGCGTGAAGCTGCAACCAAATATAATGAATCTTTTTTCTTGTACCACTCTTCCTTAGAAAACACAATGACAATCACAATGGGCCATTCATACGAATGAGCATGGTCTGCTTCTTGCAAAGCAATCAGCCTTGGATCATTCACTTGTTCAGTAATCGAGCCAAATCGGATTACATCTTTGGCTAACTTTTCGTCTTTGGCTAAATATTCGCGAATTTCCTTCGTTTTTTGGTATCTTCTTTCGCCTATAGTGAGAAGCGCTATATCACGAGGCTTCCAATTTTGCAGTCCGCTTTGTTTGCCTTTTTGTTCCCTGTCTCTGGTCGTTGTTTCTTTCAGCCAAGGATCTAAGAACGACAGAATTTCAGATCGCACTTTATCCTGTACACCGGACAAACCATTCACCAAATGTATTTGAACGTCCTCGCCAGGATAAACATGACCAATAGTAATAAGGCTATCAGGAAATAAACCCTTCCATTCATTAATTATACTTTTTGTTCCTCTGATGACTGTTAATATTTCGAAATACTTGAAATCGTTAAAAATATTGCGTATCTCCTTGTCATGCACTTGCCATGGACTTAGCCACCAAGTGACGACGGTGGTAGTTGTGCCAGATAGAAGATGTCTAGCAGCAATTTTCGCAAAATTCATGTCCCACATGATGCTTTCGTCAAAAAATATATCATCGTTAGGTCCATATTTTTCAAAGTTGATTTTATCGTCGATTTCTATTGTTCTTTTTAATTCAGCTTTGTTTTTCGAACAAATTGCTTTTAACTTGACAGTCAATTCTTTAGCGTTCAATGTACATAACACAACTCGTCCAGCTGTTTCATCTTTATCTTTTTTCGCTTTCTCTATTGCCCTAAGAAGAAGACACAGCGTTTTGCCAGTTCCAGGAGGACCACTAATTACAACGCGTTGCGCGTCGCAGTCAATCGCATTTCTTTGTTCTTTATTAACAATTATTGCTGGCTTTGGTAGAGTTATTTTTTTTGCTTCAGGCTTTATACTTGCTTGAGATGGTATCTCATCTTGAAGTTCTGCGGTTTCCAGCAACTCTTTCGTGGTTTTTGCTTCGGGAGCTTTACTGTCTTGACCAGCAGCACTTGCTTCGGATATTATGTTTGTTTGGGCTGCTGTTCCTCCTTTTGCTTGATCATTAAAATCCGATTGAACATTAGACTTAGACTCTAGTTTCTCAGTTTCCTCTTTATCTTTATCTTTATCTTCTTCTTTATTTTGTTTTTGTTCTTTTTCTTTTTTAACTCTTTCTTTTTCTCTTTCTTTTTCTCTTTCTTTTTCTCTTTCTTTTTCTCTTTCTTTTTCTCTTTCTTTTTCTCTTTCTTTTTCCTCATGTTCCATTAACCGTCGGTACATTTCCAGTGGATTACGAGGCATAGTAATGATTCTCGTTGAACGGTAAGCAAAAATGGCAGTTGTAAATCTGCGAAATTCGTTCGTTGATTGTTTCGTTTGTATCACAGTTTGCAGTTTAGATTGCATTTCACTTCGAAACGTATTAAAGTTGTCAAAACGTGATTTATCCACCAATTGAAAAGAGTACTTTTTTTCATAAGCGGTCTTCTCGTTTTGAGTCATGGCATAATTTGGCATATATACAATGATTCGCGCTGTAAATGGACAGCTCTGTTCACAAGATAATATTTTATAGAAACATTGCAGTCCTACAACTTGCTTATGTAACTGTTCAGTGGCAAATTTGAGTTTTTCTGGAACCTTTTCTTGGGAAGTACACTCATTTGCATGCATAACAACCATTCCGTAATGCTGATGAAGGAAGATAAAGTCACATTTAAAGTTGTAGTCATTAGACTGTATCGCCTCAAAGCCGTCCACAGCCATCGATTGCATAACCTTAATCACATATTTTTAGTTCAACATGATACGCAATGGTATGCAAGAATTAATTAATTATGGGAACTGCGTTAAGATCGAATGTTACGGTGGTGCATTGTGAAGACATAGGAAATAGGTAGGCTTGGCGCAGGAGAAAGGGGGAATCAGGAGGACTGCGATCACATTTGTTGAGATGTATGTTTTAGATTTTTCTTTTCTTTCACAAAAAAAGTTTATTCATTACTTTACTTGCAAATAATGTTAGTGTAGGACGCAGCGCTGAAAAACGCCCGCTCGTCATATCAGATTAAAAGAGGGACATAAATAATCTCAATTCGCAAATGTTTTAAAGATCAAGGAGTGAACGGTTAAATATTTTATTTTAATGCGAATCAACCTTAAAATCAAGGTCAGGTGAAAAAATGAATACATTCATTCAGATCTGCGTCCTAAGTAAGCCTTAAGCAACATTAATTTTTCAATGAACAAGTGTATGTTTCCAAGCGAAACTACAGGAAGGGACTAACGAACAGGCTGGAGGTGATGGGCAGCCTCTGACGACTCAATAGTGAGGTGCAATAAACAGAATAACAATGTGTTGTACCTCGATAAAGGATTGTGCATCAAAGCCTTGAATCAGTATACCGCCAAGCTTCAGCTCCTGGAATTTTTCGACGAATGCTTCATTCGATTCACTATCCAGACCTTGCGAAATAGAGATTGTCTTTGATTCATTAAATCTAGCATTCAACGTCTTCCTCCAGTCCTCATATGTTTGATCAAACCAAAATGAAGCCTGCTCAATAAAGTTTTGAGTATTATACTCATCATCTTCATCTACCAATTTCAATTCCGGCCAATCTGTTTCTTGGTCTGAAAAACTAAGCGATTACATATTGCAATACAGTGGAAATCACTTATATCGGTTTCGGTTATACCGGTATTTCACTTATACCGGTAATTTTTTTTGGTCCCAAAGTGCATCTCCCCATACAAATAAGTTCGCTTATACCGGTATTTCGCTTATACCGGTAATTTTGATCAATCCCTCGAATACCGGTATAAGTGAATCCCACTGTACTAAGAAAGTTGAGCAAGAAAGAATAGTTCGCACTTCTACACTTTTTAGCTTTTCGACTTTTTCGGCAAAAACTTGGTTGGATGCCCTAAGCGAAAGTTACTTCAAGATTACTTTCCTAACTCTGGGCTATCCAACAGTGTCATAAAAAGTGTCAAACTCGTGCAGGAACTATGTTCAATTTCAGCTCAAAGTTACCCATGCCAATAGTACGGTAAAGTCGTTTGTGCTGGAGGTGTTTTACATTTCAGTTCAAAATCAGCGCATGACTGTTTCGAATATTTTATCATTTTTCATTGAAGCCTCTTCAAATCTGCTCGCGTACAGTTCCTCTACATTCATAGCGTGCGTTGCAAGCTGTCTTGTGATAAGTTTGCATATAGAAGGTTATTCGATTGACGTCAATTCGATCCAGAGGTCAAAGATTGTCAGTTAGATAATGACAATACTTTTGATTAACATAGAACTATAGAGAAGATCTGCTCTTGATAATAACAATTGATTCATATCACTAGTTAATTGTTAAAGGAAACATATTGAGAGTCACGCCTAAACAGAAACACTTAAAAACTTTTTCACTGTCCACCTTCTTGTGGTGAACTAAACTGAGGCTTATTGAGAAACTCTCTTTGAAAACATATCACAACACAGCTTGTAACGCATGCTATGAAATTAGAGTAACTGTACGCGAGCAGATTTGAAAAGGCTTCAACCAAAAATTAGAAAAGTATTCTGATTAAGCATGCGCCGACTGCAGACTAGATTAGAGATTCCTTCAGCACAAACGACTAACCGTACTTTTGACATGGGTAACTTTGAGCTGAAATTGAACATCGTTCCTGCACGAGTTTGATACTTTTTATGACACCCTCGAATAGTCCAGAGATAGGAGAGTAAGCTTGGGGTAACTTCCACTAAGGGCATCTGACCAAATTTTAGCCGAAAAGTGCGATCTATTCTTTTTAGCATAACTTTCTTAACTTTGAACCAGTTTTAAAATTTCGGTCAGTTTCAGATTCCTCGCAAAATTTTCTTTCGAATAGTATATAAAAACAAATATTTTGATTTCGTTACTGTATTTATCTGATTTAATTTGAATTTCCGCCATATTTCGACATGAAAATATTTTCGAAAAATTCTGGTTCGTTTTTCGGAAATCCAGAACTAAATTACACCAGGATAGCAAATTTCATCAAAATCTGAGAGCTTCTTACCCATTGTGCCATAGGAAGCTCGATGCTTAGAAAAAGTCTGTCTTAACTGAGCGAAAAAGTGCGTGCTCTCCTTCATCATATGAAGGTTTCCTTCTCGTAAGCATTAATCGATAGCAAATCGCCATCAATCGAATCGTATAAAAGAGATTTCTGTAAAAAATATGTATGATGTGAAACTTTGTCGACTATCTCTCTGTGTTTTGTTACGGTCATATGAAAGTGTACCGTTTTTGTTCTTTGAATAAGGTGTCAATTTCTTTCACGGATATTATACCTTTGTTATCGGGATTGGGCAATGGCGTTGTTTTGGAATTGCCATGGGTAGATTGTGGTTGTGCTTCTTCAGGTACTCTTGTCTTGACTGGTGGGTTCCTAAATGTTGTTCGATGGATGCTCATAAAGCAGTCGACAGTTACTATGCATCGAAATGTACAGGGTGACGCAACTTTTTCTGACACATTTGTTTTGTATGCCGTTCCGTTCAAAATCGTCCAATCTGGACGTTTGAGAGATTATTCGAAAGCTAAGAGTATGGCAATTTTTACCATAAAAAGTCTGATTTTATTTATCTTTGGTCTTTAACACGAACCTTGCTGTTTTTCAAAAACAATGTTTTTTGAACTTTCTCAACTAGAACAATTTTAAAAAAAATTTGTTTTCATTGCCTCTCACCGATTTGATACCTCGAAAATCGACCTTTTACAGGGTGGCCCATAAAAAATGATAGTTGATTCGCATTTTGCGGAGAATGAAAATTAGGCCAAACCGAATACACCGTTGGATAGCCCGTGGCCTAAACTTTCGATTGGTGGAGTTCTTTTTTGGATCCGCCCCCTTGGGGGCCCGGGGTACCCCTAAAAACACCAAAAACAGCGTGCTGGGGAGCTCTTTGGGAAAACGGTCGCCATTTAACACCCAGGCAACGCCAAGAGCTGTACTATAGCTCATTTTACTCAGCGTACACTCCTCTACAACATACCTAAAATCCATTTCCGTCGCTCAGTTACTGTAGGAGCTACAGTACGCTAAAGTCGGCCAAAACTGCACATTTTCGAATCGGGTACAAAAGCGTAAATCATTTTTCCTTTGCTTTTCAATGATCATATTGTTTGCTTTCAGCATTTTAAACCCTGCTTACTGTTTTCTCTACCAGAAACATTACTTATTCGTCCAATTTGCGGTCAATTAGTGCTGAAATACCCTTTGCTACGGTAAGTTAGCAATCAATTTGCGCGCAATTACCCTTTACTTACTACTGTAAAAT
>NIUQ01005188.1:0-11429 GCA_002796945.1 Plectus sambesii
TGTGCTTGGTCTCTGGCATGTTTGGCTAGGCGTCGCTCATCGATCAGCTTCCACGATCGCTCTTGGATCCAGCGTTCGCGGAAGGTACCGCGTCTTCTTCCTATCGTCTCTTCAGCAGCTGCGGTCAGCGCATCGCGATAATTTGTCCACTGCGCCTCCACGTCAGCGGACGGTGTGAGCAGTTCAAAGCGATTCCGCACGGCGACGTTGAATTTTCGCTTGAATTCGGGGTCTTTAAGCTTCATTACGTCGAACGGTTTCGGTCTTTGGACCTTCAGCGGTTGTCGCTTCAAGCGCAGTCGGCACCTGGCGGCGAGGAGGAAGTGGTCGGTGCCCACGTCCGCTCCCCGGTAGCTTCGGACATCGAGAATGGACGATTGGAATCTATTCGATACACAGATGTAATCGATCTCGTTTCTCACTCCCTGAGCGCCCGGGGCTTTCCACGTCATCTTGTGTATCCGTTTATGCGGAAAGTACGTGTTGCTGACCGCCAGTCCGTGAGCTGCACATAAGGACAAAAGCCGGTAGCCGTTATCGTTGGTCGTGGTCGCTGAGCCATGTAGTCCAATGGTGTGCTCGAAACCCGACCTGTCGGGGCCGATGTGAGCATTGAAATCACCAGCAAGAATGACCATGTCGTGGTGAGGCGTTTGTCGTAGCTCGGCTGCAAAATCTTCAGAGAACGCGTCTTTGTTGTCATCGGAGGCATCTTCCATCGTTGCATAAATCTGGATGAAGGTGATCTTCGTGTGCGCGCCTTGAAATCGTGCCGCAATAATTCGCTCGGAGGCTGGTCGCCAGCTGATCATGGAGGCTGCAGCTTTCTTTGACATAACGATTCCAACGCCCCTGGCATGGTCTGATTGGTGCCCAGAGTAGAGGACTGACTTTCCTTCGCTGATCATCTTTCCACTATTTGTCCATCTCATTTCGCTAATGCCGAGTATGTCCAGTCGATAATTCTCGAATTCTCGAAGGACCTGGGCCAGTTTCCCGGTTTGATACAGTGTCCGAACGTTCCACGTTGCAATACGAGTTGGGTTTTTGGCATTGAGTAGTCGACCTTGCATCAGGCGTTGGACGGCCGTTTGGCTTTGATCCGCCACCGTCACAGGAGTTTGATCGGTCTCTCCGCCGGTGATTCGATTTGATGAGAGATTTCTTGTCGTTTCAGTAGCAATAGAATAGCACGAGGGCCGGGTTGCTAGCCTAACGCCCCGCCACCAGAGCCGCCGTTAGCCGGTGGCCCATTGCCCAGCCGGTACCACGAGGAGGTGGCGGTTGGAATTTACCGACCCTAGGAGCTTATTATTACCACATAACGAAACTCGTTTTTACCGGTTAAAGAACCGGCAGAGCAGTCAGCAGACGATGAGCCTATAATGATCAATGAAATTAAGATTCATATCAAAATATAAAGGAGTGTTCACATCAACATCAGTCCTTGCTAGATGACTGAAAGTCTATCCTTTGTCCGCAGATATAATAAAAAGTTTGTGCATGCCTACACTATATTTTATATTGTAAATACGGACTAGACTAAAACTTGTATGTAGCTTACATATCAACCGGCACTGTAAAAAATCATGGAGAGATGAATAGTCGTCAATTATATAGGTGCACGAATGTTACGCTGAAAAGCACGATAATATTAGAAGGGATAATTCTGAAAGTCTTCGTAATTTGGTAGAGATGAAGCTCTGAGTGTCAGGGAGACATACTCTTGATTGTGCGATTCGCCACTGATCGTCAGGTTGCACGATAGACCAGAGGTTGATTTCACCTTTATAAGTTGAATATGCACATCAAGTAAGGTACGGACATCGACGAGACAGTAATGATTTATGTCTTCATGCTTTCAATCTTTTCCTTCACGGTACCATACAAATCACTTATTAAAATATGTGCAGATTAAAGGGACTAATATGGAATATTGGAAAAGGACAAACGCCTCACGTCTTAAGACGTGAATGATTTCGAATTAGCGCTACCGAGTTTTTCCGAAAAAGCGCTCCGGGGGCGGTTGTTCGGAAAAACCCGTTACTATTATTTAAAAATAATAATTATTGTATGGTGAAAGACACATTTTGCTTTGGTATGCATTATATACGTGATACGAGTCGTAGAAAGAATTACTAGCTATGAAGGGATCCAGCCGAGATCACTTTCCAGATACGCAAATCCAAATAAATGATCCTGTTATACTATATGCAACAGACTGGAGGCAACAACATATGATTAATCTTTGAAACTTATTTAAAATATTACAACGCAAGTTAATGCACAATTCATAATGAAGAGTGCGGCCAACAAAAATAAATCGACTTTGACGAGCGCTGACACCCCGAACGTTCACTTTTTCTTCTTTGTCATTCATATTCTTTAAATAATCATCAACTTTTGAAGTGATTTGCTGTAAACATGCTAGCAACTGTCATCTTATTTTTCGCGTCATACAATCTTCAGAGTTTCACGTGAGGATAAATCGAGCGATCTACCCGTCACACGACAGTGCAATTCCTAGCTGAGCATCAATGCGATAATATGATATCAGTGACGGGTAGATCGCTCGATTTATCCTCACGTTTTATCCTCACGTGTGTATCATCGATCGCGTCGTGCTCATTATATTTGGCTGCCACCAGTGGCGCTAAAATGTGTAAACCTCGAAAAGAAAATATCAGGGTTACAGTACGCCAAACGACTTCATTGTGATGCGGCGTGAGGACAACTCGCACATCCGATCAAGCGAGTGACTATACTAACAGTCGGACGCCGCATTGATGTAATCATACGACAGCAAACTGGATTTTCAATTATCGAGTTTTGACAGTGCAGTTGTGCTGATACTTTGTCTATCTCTTAGTTCTTCTGCATTTTCGTGCGGTAAAGAAGAGATGAGATAGCGTTCCTCTTTCAAAGAACGTTATTATCGCAATCTACTATTCGCTACGAGGCGATCGATTTGATAATCGAAGAATAATGTCGTTGGATCATCCTCCAGCAAGAAGGCAGCCGTCGATTAGCGGCGGCTTCGAGGAACCTGAAGACGGGTTTGCCGATGATGATCTGGTAACTTCTGGATATCCAGATGGTAAGTTGATTCGCTAAATATGAATTCATTGTGAGAGTTCATTGCTTATTGCATCGTGATAGAGCGAGTTAAAGCGAACAGGTGCAACCCTTACACTCCATTTTTCTTTATTGCAACGAATTTAAATAAGAGTGTTGCGCTTCAATCATATTTGCTTGAGGTGAACAGTTATGCTATGCAAAGCAATGACTCATCGCAGTTCTGGGATAAGAAGATAGTGTAAGGCATTTTGCCGCGGTGTTGAATGTTTACATGCTTCGTAGGACGTCGCCTACGTTTTCTGTTCGAAAAGAACGCGAATCATCGCTCATACGTTTACTTTATCTTCGAGCTATTAGGTGGGCGAGAGGCATACCATAGCCGGTGAAAATATACTATGCAAGGCATTACTTTTATCTAAGAATTATCGATTCTTTCTGCAAACATGCAGTGAATAGAAGAATGCTGAATTGTAAACAGCCAAAACGGCTCCTTAATTCTGGCAACATAATTGTCCTTTTTGATGAAAATTTGAAGATAAAATATGATTCCATTATATTTATTCCGTTCACCTAATCGACGCCTTTCTGTTAAAGAGGAACTGCAGTCCGCACTAGCTGAAATGAATATTGTTTTCACCTGTCTATGGCAAGTTGTCTGCGAATCATGTCTGTTTACCATATAATTAACATGTCGCTAAGTAGCTTGTCATCGGTGGCCGATTGGTGTAGTGGTCTAAAAAAACCATCACTCACCAGTCTCGAGGACGCGGGTTCAATTCCCGCTGAGGGCGGCCCCTCACCCAACCAAGGTGCTCATCCCTCCGTGGGTCGCGGAATTAGTAGCAGCTATGCTGCGGTGGTTTCCACATAGCCACCATCCCGGTGACAGGCATGCGACGGCCGACCGGATGTTCTACAGTCGCTATCCTACTGGCGGGTTTCCAACCCATCAGCAGAAAGCCGACACTGCGAAAAGCGGTACAAAGGCTTAAGAAAAAAATAAAAAAAGCTAAGCAGCTTGTCATAGACAGGTGAAAAACTGTACGGTTTATTGCATTCAGCTAGGTGTTGACCGCAGTTCCCCTTCATATTCAAAATTTCTTAGTTCTTAACAGAAGGCTGTAGGAGACACCGTGACACCCTTAGCATCGAAAACTAAATTGAGCACGTTCGTGGCGTTCACAGTATTAACTTTTATCGCAACAAGATCAAAACTACATTTTCTCTTTATTGATCGGCAGATTCTGACTATAATAATCGCGAACATGTTGCAGATGCACTGGAGTACGGTGGTGCCGGAGATCGAAGCTACTTAGAGAGGGACAACTTTGAGAACGAACTCGGCTCCCCGGCCGACAATCCGTTCGCCGAAGATTTCACCGACATCTCCAAGCACGAAATCGTCGATGTCGTTGGTGATGACCGCGCCGGCAGGTATAATATTTCTTCCTTCTTTCCATACGATATTTTCTCGCCAATGAATTGCCAAATAGTTTAGTAAAACTGGGATATATGTGGCTAATTTTGTATTCTTAGGGAACTTTGGTAAAGGGCATAACATATATGCAATAGTGAAATAAGTTGATCAGATTGGTAGACAGTAAGACAAGTTATTACTAATGCGCAATATGAATATATTGTTTCCACATTAATAAAGATACTTTTGAACTCAAAGGTGAAATTTTCAAAATCAGAAAAGGGCATTTTTCAAAGTGATTTGACTTGGTCAGGGTCCTGTTTGTTTTGAAAAGCGTCCTTATTTAAGTGGAAATGGTACAGACGTTTCCTACTGCTGCCATCTTCGTTTTAAAAGACTTTCTCTGTGACGAGAATACATTATATACTTTCAGACCAATTATCGTCGTCTACGCGTACCGGTTGCCTTCAAACAAGGCGTTCGATCATCAAAAATTCTTGCGGTAAATAGTTTGACTTAACCGAAATGTAGCAGTCCTATTACCTTCTGTGATAATCTTAAAGTATTGATGATGCTTAACGCTTAGTTGAAAATTTTCATAGTCAGTAATTTAGCACCACAGGGAACACTGTGACACGCATACTCTGGAAAACTAAATTAAGCACGTTCGCTGCGGAATCCACGTTATAATGTCGAGAATTTAATCGTTTGAACAATTAAGCACTACAAGAAAGGGATAGCGATATAATACAACAATGCTTTATGATTATTTCTTTATATTCACGATTGTTAAAATGGAGATAAACTCGTTTTAAATTCTAACCATCGCTACGCTTTCTCGCGGTACAAAAAAGTTAGTTGCATTCGACGCTTGAACCTGGTCGCTTCAGGACCAACACTTGATTTGCTCGTTACTGACTGGCAAATTCTGACTATAAATTTCAGATATCTCCAACACACGTTGGATAAATTTGTCGACCAGGACTACACGATCGTCTACAATCACTACGGCTTGCGCAGCCATAATAAGCCGCCGATGAAATGGCTCGTTCAGACTTATCGGATACTCGATCGACGGTTCGTTGCAAAGAGCTTTTAAAGTCTTACAAAAAACCTACAAAAGTGTTGCACTTTGCGATCGCACTTTTCATCCTTTCGCTAAGCACTAGAATATAGATGGGGCAAAAAAGTATTAATTTGCAGTGCTTGTGCAAATCACAGTAGCTTGTCTTGTGCAGGCCATGCAGATTATTAATTTTTTCGCCTTAAGCTTAAGAATTGCGCATAGATCAGGCTTCGATGTGGAGTGGCAGTGTATGATAGTTTGTTACATAACGGAGTCGCTTGTATTTCATCCGCCAATTGCGGATATTCAGGCAGGCAGCTTGAAATGGGATACTGAGTGGCAGACTTTGAAACTGTGAGCAATAATCTAGTGACGTGTTTTTAACACAAAAAACCGGTGGTCAATATTTCGAATCTAGACGGAAAATCTTTGCTTTTAGAGTCGAATATACGTCTCTAATGCTTAACCCATTAGTTTTAAAGATCGCTTCACAGTAATCCATTTCGAGATTCGCGCCTAGATAAGAGTCACGCTTTCCTTAACAAAATCTCCATATTAACGCTCTGTACTTACTCATGCAGGTACAAGAAGAACCTCAAGGCACTCTACTTGGTTCATCCGACAAAGTTCATTCGCCTTTGCTGGGGACTGTTCAGGCCAATTATTTCGGTCAAATTCGAGCGCAAACTGCACTACGTCAACTACCTGCATGAATTGGACGAATTCGTGCGAAGCGATCAACTTGGACTGCCTCAGCCAGTCAAAGAGTACGCTGTTTCTTTTGATTCTTTCAATGAATTTGGCCATTTTATTTGTTATTCGCGGTGTACGCGAGCATTTTGTGTTCGTTATCGCTGCATCCGTCAATTTGTGCGTTGTTATTATTGTTTTTCTCTCTAGTTTGAACACTTTCGAATCTTTTTCAATACTTGTTGAATTTTTTACAAAGAAAAATATCCAGTTTAACTGGGAAAGTGTACAGCTTAAAGAAAAAATGATAGAATATTATTTCCATGTAGCTTGCGCGAAAGCGATTGGTTGCGACGACCGATTAAGACGCGCTCAAGAAAATTGGTCATACCAACTTTATCTCAATCTTTAGGCGATCGGTTACAAGGGAGGAAAATGCCTCCTTTACCCCCTCCCTTCTATGCTACTGTCACTTGCGTTATTTTATAAATGTCACCTGAAATACACTACAGCGTCATGTTCGTTATCCAAAGCTTAGAGGATATTTTTCATTCATGAACGATGTTATATTTTTGGACTACGGCAGGTCGCTCTATTCAACTGCCGGTACATTCGTACGTCCATCCGTCCGTTTGATCCTTTCAATAGTTGGAGGCATTCAAAACAGCGTGAGGTTCTCTCGCTCGCCTCATTTAGCGCGTGTTTATGATGATATGTTCGCGTGTCAAAGCTTTCTTCCTTGTAGAGACTCAAAATACTGCGACTCAAACCTTCATCAGTAAATGTCATAGCATCGTTATGACTAGCAAACTTACGTATTGTGTCGCTTGCGAAGCTCCAAGCAAAAATTTGAATGCGAGCTGCAAAATGCTAAAATTTTGTCTTGTAAATGTAACTTTCCATGTTTCGTTTATTGATTTAATACTATATTTATGTTTATCCTCTTGTAACGCCGAAGTTCATTAGATTCTATTGAAATTTGCGCGTTAACGCGACGACCACGTTAGTGGTGGGTGGGATCAATGAAGAATACGGCGCAGATTGTTATTTGTAGCGCAGGGGTTTATTTACTTTTATTCTTCCCTTTTTGCTCGCGCGACTTGCTGTCACTTTCTTACAATTTTACGCCTACATTTGCGCGCGCTTTTTTGGACTTAGCCGTCTACTGCCCTGCGCATCTTTTTGCTGTAAACTGCTCTGTAACTATGTAAAGTTCTTGCCAAATAAGTCGCTAAACTAATATGCTAAGCGTTTTTCTGCCTTTTAGCCACGACGCCTCTTTGCTGGCCGCGCTTAAGGCAAAACCGGGCCGTCCAGCCAACAACGGCAGTCATCCGACCGCTCCGCTTCCGACGCAGCAATTCGGCGTATCCATTTCATTGTAAGTTTGACTTGTCGGTTATTCTCAGAAATACGCCTCCCCCTGAAGCCTATTCACAAGTACCAAACACGATTACAATATGTTTTACTTTTTTCGTTACGTTCAACACACGCGGACGCCTGATTAGCGCAAAGAGCTGAACTCTGTACGGCTATATAGGGTAGATATTAAATATACCTGACTGGTATTAAGCGCTTGTTTTTTTCTAATGGGGTGCCACATCTCCCTCCTTCGAAACCTTTCCCAATCCTGACCCTTATTCAAGCGTCTCAGCCTAATCATACGATACTCTCATGCCTCGATTCGATGTGAACGATAATACAGATAGAATTTCTTATTCAGTAAGAGAAAGTCGCAGGAAATACCGTTGCATGTTTAGCGTGGAAAACAATACTGAGCACGTTCGCCTCAAAGTCCACGCTGTTAACCTTTATCGCTACGGCACTACGGCTTCATCTTCTTGCTACTGACTACGAAATTGTAAATGTACACCTTCAACTTTCAGCATTCTCAATCACCACCCGGACTGTAACGTTCCGCCGATCGTAACCGAGCTTATTGATTTTCTGCGTAAACACGCGCTGAAAACGGAGGGTATCTTCCGTCGCTCTACTGTTGTCAGTCAGGTTCGCGCCATTCAACAGCGCATCAATAAAGGTGATTTTCTGTTATATTACACCGTTATTCATCATAATTCGTCACTTTTGCATTATACAGTGAAATTCGTTTATAGCGGTTTATGCGCGACCAGCATTTTTTGACCGGTATAAACGAAGTTGTTTGTATGGGGAGACACGCTTTGGGACCGGCTAAACTTGACCGGTATAAGCGAATTCTACTGCATTTAGTAATCTTTCAATTCAATTTCGCAATCTTTGCAGTCAATTAGTACACTTGAATGACAAATTTGAATTCAAGGGTTGCGAAATATAATGTAATAGTGACGAACTATGCTGAATGGCGGTAAATTTCATCACCCATCGAATGTCATTGACATGCCACCTGATTCAGGAGAGAAGATTGACTTTGCGTCGCTGGGCAACGTGCACTTGCCGGCCGTACTTCTGAAGACGTTCCTACGCGAGCTTACAGAACCCGTCATTCCATTCTCCCTCTACAATGACGTGCTGCGAATCACGGGTAAGTCCCCCTTTTACTCGCTATTTCTTCATTGATGTCGCGGCGCGCGCTCTATAATAAGTGAGGAATAGAACGTTCTAGAATGTTCCATACAGATTTGTACGTAAGTGCACTTATATAGTATTGAGGAGCTCGATCGATATGTCAGAATTGTCTGTCGTTATTTTTGAATATCCTTCTTCTAAGAAACCCTACACTCATGCTGTAAACATTTGCCAAGCCGGACACCATAATGAACCAAGAGGTTTAGTTAGATAAGTTAGGTTAAATTTTAGAAAGCGTCAATAAAAAAACTATTGAGACTTCAAACCGAAAATCCTACTTTAAGCGCATCAATCATCTGATTAAGTCATATCACTTTTTAACAATACGTTTTTGCCTACGAATGCAGAAGACATCATGATCTCTAGCAAATCTTTGGCAATATTTGTAATACTTTTTTACATTGCTCGATTTGGCAAGAAGCCAAAGCATATTTTAGACTATGCGGCCGATGAACGCAACGTGGCGGTTCGTGATTTGGTGGGCCGACTGCCGAATGAAAACTACATCCTGTTGAAAACCATCGCCTCCTTTTTGACTGAGGTTAGTTGCTGTTGCACCTTGGCCGTATGAATAAACCGGTACAATAAAGGCACTTATTCGATTTTACTAATGGTCAAGTGAATAATACAGGGCGCGAGGAAAGTTTGGTGACAAATTAGAGTTATTTGTCATCGATCCTTGTCACCAAACTTTCCTCGCACCCTGTATAAATGGAGCGTCATTTCTCTGTCAAACAGTTTGCCTTATACAATCTAAGGTATTCTGCTACTAGTCGGGCTAAAGGGCGACCGGTACGCGAATGCTACCGTAATCGGAAGCGAGAGATTTGAACTGCGTTACGTAAGAGTTTGTGGCCATAAAAATGCCTTAGTCCGATTATCTTGTTACTGCTCGGCTAATTTCTGACTATACTTTCGTCTCATTTTGACGACTCGCATCTAACCGTATCCTCCGTTAATTACAGGTCATGTCACATAGTGACGCCAACCTGATGAACGCGAACAACTTGGCGGTGGTGTTCGGACCAAACTTGGCCTGGCCGGGTGACCAACAAGTGTCGCTCGCTCATCTATCCCATCTGAACAACTTCTGTTATCGTCTGCTCACCGCCTACAATGTTATCTTTGAGTGATTCGCGCGAATTCGATTTGAATCGATAAAATATCCGAGCCAGTTCAGTCCTTCCTTTGTTTCTCATTTGCCCTTGTTTGTGCACGTGACTAATGACGCACTGCCCCACTAACAGACCAAACGGCTATTCTGTGCCTAGAGGTATAACGAGGTTCGAAGTTAAGACTTTTATTTTGAATCCGATTCTGGTTCTCAAAGCGATTCCCTTTAATGCAGTCGTAATTTGGTTCTCAAAATAAGAGTTCCAGAATCGGAGTCTTTGTACCTCTGTCTTCTTCATGGTCATACTTTTCCTATTAATTTTCCCCTTAACTAATTTATTTTTACCCCTTCTTCTTTATCCTTTTAACTTATTTTGCATTTTACTGATTTCTTCAATTGTGTAGGAGATTGAATCTTTGATATTTTTGTTATTTGTCAGAGATTTGAACCACCGGAGATATACCCACAGAAACTCATTGGGGCAGTGCGATCTGTTACTCCTATTTGGTGATTTGGAGTTGCTCATACGATCAATTTTGCCTGATTCAATTCATATTTTGTGCGGGCTTCTTGATTGCGTACTTCTAATATTTATTGCACTTTGTTCTCCATTGTTTTCATGTATGTTGCATATTTTGTTGTGAGTGTCATTATTTGTGTGTTGTCATGTCCCCTGATATCAACCAACTGCTCTAATAAAGAATAAATCATTAGTTATTACTTGAATTTATTCATACAATTACTGTAATGACAGTGATAATTATTGTAATTGTATGAGCAAATTTAAGTCAGAACTACCCATATAGCGACCAACATTGGAAATTCTTTGCGATTCGCTATGAGAATAGCTGCCTATACTTTCCTTGTTCGAATTTTCTTTCGCAACACACCTTCCCTCCCACACCTGTGATATTTTGAGTTACTTGGCGCATACATTGTCAGCTATTATCGCCAATATCGATTCTGTGCATTTCCATGAATTGGTGATTTTAACATACCCTACTCTTCCACTCACACGCACCCCGATCCTATACGTGTAATTAAATAGTTTTTGTCCCACCCCGAATTTTGCGCTGTAATACGCAAATTACTTACTTCGATGTGTGCAATGGCGTTCTCTACCCAATTTGTGCGACTGCTTATATTATTTCGTTAATTATTATCTTTTCTAAAATATCAATCAGTTCTATCCACTGTGTAGATTATGGCGCAGTTAATACATTTGCCCTCTTTCTATGATTTATGAATTGTTAATTATTGACCGTACATGGTTATAATAGATTAGTTTTAATGTTTTTTCGAACGTATGTTGTGGCAGTTTCTGATGTAACCAACTACTCTTGCACTTTATATAATGCGCGCACAAGCTGTAATCGTATGATAACGTCCTGTGATTCACATTACCGTACCAGCGAGGTTTCAGCTTTCCCTTTTCTACAGTGATTGTCTCTTAACCCTTGACGGCCAGTATAAACCTCCAATCCATCAAAGTACACAGC
>NIUQ01005189.1:0-11554 GCA_002796945.1 Plectus sambesii
GCTAATTTTATCCCGTACGCATAGTGTATATAAGCTGTCGCCACTCTGAAGTGAGCGCAGTGGATGAAAATGCTTGTCTAGTGGTACGCTGATAATAAAACCCTTCTCTGAACCCTTCGCCTCACACCTACCTACAAACGTCGTCACACTAAAGCCCGACACAGCCGCCGTACAAAGAGAAGAAACAATCAGAGCTGATTGCCGGCATTTACAACAATATTTTGTCGTATAATACCGAAGAACTGCTTCGAAATTTTGTCAGTGAAAAACTGAAACGTTTTGTAGCCAGTTTGCTTATAGTAGATCTTAGCAGACGACCTCACACTGCCGCAGTAGCGAGCCTTATTTTCAATCAAGTTTTTGCGCTACCTTTGAAATCCTGAATTTACTGCTTGTGATTTCTAACTTTAATATAACAATTATTGTTCCTTTCAGTTGCTATCTTCTCTTTAATTTTTTAGTGCAGATCAGATAAAGTTGATTATGTTTCACTTTGAATTATCTTTTAAGAAAATACATACCCTTAGTCATACATACATTCATTAGTTATATACTTTGTTCTGAGCGTGCGACACGTGCAAAGGTTTAGAGTTGGGAACAATAGGTTCTCGCCATGTGACAACAAAGAGCTTTTGAGGTTTGCGAGAGATATGACGAGGTCCGAGATAATCAAGGTGTCGTTATGAGAAGATCACCTAGCGAGTCAGAGGCATGCAAAACCCTTACTTGCGCTTGTGTTGGAAATTAGTAAGTATCTTAAATGCCTCGATTTCAATCTTAGATTGGGGGGGGGGTGACACATTCGTTTACGCTTCGATCGCATAGCAATAGAAACCGCGGTCAGTACCGCGATTGTACGCAAAATGTAGAGCAGTAAAACATGAGCTACATAAATGATTTATATGCCTGTTCTTGACTACGGCACGACTGCATTCTCGTTCATATGAATGATTGTCGGCTGATATTGAAATTCAATGCCAAAAAGTTTCTTTTGCCTATATTATAAGTTACAAATAAAACTTCACTGCGCTAGTTTGCATGCATGCTTTGTAACTGTAATATTTTCTAATGTGCTCATTTTGAGTAGGAAAAGCATAGAATGAAGATAAGGTGGACATGACAGCTTGTCGTTACGGCAACACAGTTTTCAGCAATTCTTGCTGGTATCAGTGAACGATTGTTAACTTGTAAGTTTGGGTAAAGAGATCATTGAGAAACGAAGTTTTGTGGCGCTGACATAAGTTCAGTTATAACAAGATCTTTAGCAATATAACTTGACTACCATCAATGCTCCTACGCAGTCGTTTTATTTATCAGGTTTGATTC
Source organism: Plectus sambesii (assembly GCA_002796945.1). NCBI lineage: Eukaryota > Metazoa > Nematoda > Chromadorea > Plectida > Plectidae > Plectus > Plectus sambesii. Next base: position 1,327 of record NIUQ01005189.1, read on the forward strand.
GGAGGATTTAGCGACTAAACACGGCTTATTAATTTGAAAAAAGTATATGACAAACTTGTAAGCAACTGAAAGTAAGTCATTTCGATATTCATTCATCTCAACTTTTAATACAGAGTTTACACCAATTATTATTTTATTCAGAAGTGTAATCACAGTATGCGCACGTGAGTATATAAGCATGTTTACAGATTTATGCCATTTCAACTTTAAAAGGTCATTTTAAAAATCAAGGAGGATACTTTTGATGTCGAATTAATGTGGCAAATGTGTTCATTGAATTGGAAAGTGTCCTTATAAAAGTGAAAATGGTAGAAGTCACTTAGGAATAGTCGCTGAATTCGAATGATGGCTTCTGACCACGATGGCTCTACCTTGTGGATGCATAGTTGTTCCATGCATTACACTTCCACTTTTGTTCTGTACAATGTTGAATGTGGCAAGCTTGATCAGCCTTCGGCGGAAATCTCGCGTAAAGAAAGTATAGATAACTATATTGGTCAGGGAGTTGATACACGTCAACAAAAGAGTCCAATGAACAAAAACTGAACTATTGAAAGCAGGAACAGTGGCGAAATTGTTGGTCAAAAGAAGGCCAACTTGGGGAATTGTAATCAGAAGAAGGGAAAATACTGAGACAATTAAAATAGGCGCGACTTGAATAGCTTCTTTTCGCATCGCTGCAATTTGCCGACTCTTTCTGCTCGCTTGTACAAAGGCCAATGCGCTCAGAACAAACGCACACACGCGGATTACGGTAATGAACGCCTGATGAGCGCGATTATAGTTGACATCGGAGCTGAAAGAGAGGGCACAATATTGGCTAGTGCTAGCGCTCTGATCGGTAAGAGGATAAGTAGTCAAATAGTGAACAGCCAAAGAGAAAGCAAGGATTAGCAGGCTGCAGGAAACAGCAGTGATACGGTGTTTGATTCCGTACTTGGCATGATACCAAATGGGTTTCTGCACAGCAAGAACGCGTTCAATTGATATAAGAAGTGCAATCAGAGCAGGAAATTGAGTGCCGGTCAGTTGAAAGAAAGAGTAGAACTTCTTTGCGCAGTCCCATTTGGACGTTGGTATGAAGTAGGTCCCATCCTTCATTTGCTGAAGACGCATGAAATTTGCGTAGCCAAAGTAGCAACCGTTGAGGATATCTCCGATGGCCAATACGAAGTAGAGGAGCAGCCGTTCGCGAAGGCCTAAATAACATTTAGTGGCATTCTGGAAGTTGAAAGCAAAGGCGTTGCATTTCGAATTTTCTATCACATTTGGTACTCTTATGACCATCATTTTGCTGTAATTGTTAAATCCACTATTTGGAATAGGACGCGCTAGCTCGGAATTGCGCGGGCCTCAGAAACAGGACAATATCTCTTTTGCTGGACACTTTGCATGAGCAGGTTTGACCTACGATGCCTTCGTAAGATCGTTGGCTACAAACATAGAAACATAGGTGAGTAATGGTGCCAACCTCGATCAGTTACGATGACTGAAAGGATGATTAAGTTTGCGATGATTGTGGCGAAGCCAGTATATTCGTAGCGATAGTAAACGCCAAAGTCGATTGAGGCAACGGTTGTGGTATTCATGGTAAAATTCATAAATTCCAGCTTCGAATCATTCATTTTCAGTCTTGATCTTCTACAATCCTTATGAAAGATGCAGAAAAGTATGCTTGAATATCAAAGCAAATATCTTTTTGGCTAAGATAGATATTGCTCACTCAAATTCTGCAAGCTGTGAGAAAGTATCTGGGCTCATGTTAGCGTCTTTGCTTTTATATCTATTCACCACTCAGCAATCACATTGCTTTGGCGTACGATGTATGAAACATGTGATTTTTCTCAGCAGAACCAATTACAGTTAAGGCAGAAAAATAATTATTTATTTTGCTATGTGTGAGGAAAGTTTGCTGGTGTGTGAGAAAAGTATGGTAAGTATGGGAAAGTTTCATGAATGATGCATCATTAGCGCTGAAACCAGCATCTGGGGCCTATTTTATAGAACTATAGAAAAATTTGAATGTCAATCTCACACTGTAATCATGGAAATTGAAACAGATGTAATCAGAAGAGAATAATCACAAAGCGTTGCAATATGTTTTTCGCATAGCTTGTTCAGAATCAAATACGTCACTGAACAGAAATTATATCTGAATTAGATTCAGCCTCCCTGAAACTATTAACTATCATTTTGCATGGTTAATGAACGTTCCAACGTGAAGCAGATATATTGTGATAAGTGACCCAGAATCATAGTCTGACAAAGCGATTATTTGCAATTAATTCAGAATTTCCGACCATCCTAATCATAATGATTTCAGCGCCACTCAACATTTGGAAACAAATTAATACAAATAGCTGCTGTCTACTCAAATATCCCAGCAGAGGTTAGCGCGGGGAGGCATGAGAAGGCGAGCACTTCCAGGCGCCGATTAGTGGCCACCTCTGCATCCCAGCCTGCCACAAATAGCTGATACCACATTCTACGCTTAAATTGCTTACTTCAGAATCTGTTTTGCATATTTGCTGTCGACGTATGCCACTGATTACCGTTCTGTGCTTTCGAGATACGTACGGGGCGACTAATTTAATAAATTCCCTGATAGAGTCGGCAATTCGCTCTCAAAACTTCATGTTTGAAAGCTTCAAGACACAAAATAAACGCTTAAACACCTCCCGAGAAGTAGAAAAGAATAATTCTGGCCATGAAATATCATTGATTCGTGTCTGAGTAGGTGTCTATAGGATGAACTGAGATTAAAGTGCTCTAATGAAGAGCTGCGTCTCTTGTGTCCGCCGATCGCTCCTGTTTAAGAGGCAAAATTGCAGCGAATATTGCTGTAGCGACGATTATGTAACTTAATTTCTTTTCGACGCATACGATTATCGCACTTTGACTATCTAGAGGCGTTCTCTCATGTTGCCTCGAGCGCTTAGCGCAGTCAATATTCTCCTCCCTGCTCGTTGAATCTTGTGCTGTCGGTCAGCAGGAAAAATTCCAACGCGTTCTCAGTTTTCTGTAGCTACTAGTATGGTCTCCTTCTCTAGCGCGTTATTTTCATACCTTAAGCGTGAGTGTGCTTCTTCTGAGCTTATTTCAATTAGGGAGGGAACAATCACGCGCAGTACAATAGAAAGGTTTGAAGCTTTGGGTGTCTGGGAAATAACCTCACATGACTAAAATATGCCGAACAAACAAACTTTCGAAGTACCGCGCAGTCGAAAGAGGTGCCCCGTTTAATTGCCTTTTTTATGCGTTCATACGGTCATTGCAGTGACAAAAACTTATGACGAGCCTTTCCTCGATTTCGATTGGTTCCACCATTGGCATCTTTGCAACGAGTGGCTTCGCGCTGAACATTTTGGTCATAGCGGCCATCATTCGAGGAAGTTTTTTGGCCGCTAACAGCAACGCTACTTACCCACTCCTGTTCAATCTTCTTTTCAGCGACACTCTGCACCTTTCTATAGTTCTTTTATACTTAGCCCCGACGGCTATTCTACAGGTAACTTACATCGATCAAGTTGTTCGTACGAACGATGTACATTAAATAAATGCTCTGACCATTTATCGGCGATAATTGAGGAAAGTCAGCCATAAGCTGGCCCCCAGTTCAGATCCTGGCGGATAAATAAAAATATTTGGTTAAAAGAAATCTGTCAAGGAGGAATATTTTGTTTAATGTTGCGCGATAGCTTTGGAAGCTGTGACCGTGACTTCACATTTCGAATAAAAGTTTTGTGAAAACCGAAAAAGATAACCCCTTCGTCGTAATCATTATCTAACTTGCTTATTCTGAACTATTTCGTAACAGGCAGTCCGTACTCTAGCGATAGTATCCCACATGACGCAGCAACAATTTTCTATGTTCGCCCAACACGAAGCCAAAATGTTTACTTGTTGAGCGTGAAATAAGTTTTCAAACAGTTTACATTTATAGCATCTTCCGTTTACATGCATTTTTGAGCAATTCAATGTTGTTATCAAAATATTTAAGTCTGCAATCAATTAGTGCAAACTTCAAATACGATCAAAATTATTTGTGCATGACGCAGATTGATTAGAAATAATACCGTATGAGCGAACAAGCACACAAAAGTCTGGAACGTATTTCAGGATGTGATACTTGCTGGGTTGGACAGCGCATTGGGCACCGCTATGATTGCGGTGCTGTATGTTTCTCGAGCGATGCTTGTTTGCCTCGCTTGCAGTCGGTAAATAGTTTTGAGTTCCTTGTGTTCCATACTGAGAAGAACGGTGGTGGGCCCTTACCCCTCAAACGAGTTTGCAACTTTTGCAGATAAGACTTGAGGGTTCCGTGAACCTTGCAATTTTACACGGGTATGCATAATGTTTTTAACTTAATTATGGACTAATGCGAGCGAGCGCCGCGAAATAGTGGTAACTTTTACTCAAGAAGGCGTCCAAGTCGATCAATTATGTAAGCATAGGATAGAACGAGGACACGAGAGTGGAGTGTGCCTCCCTGATACGATATAAGAAGATAACGCCTCTTTAAATACTTCTTCTAAAGGCAGATTGAAACACGAAATCCTCCAAAGGCCATATTTCTTGACCTAGAATGGATAACCTTTACCCCTTGTCGTGCTTGTATTTATAATATACCGTATTTCAAAATTTTCTGGCACTGTGACACTATTAATGTAACTCTCTAAGTAACCGGGCTGCAGTTTTGTATGTATCGTTCCTTCTTATAAATAAGTTATCAAATCTGCTGTGAAAATGTTGCAGATTGGTTCATGTTTGCTATCCAAAATTTTCTGGCTTCTTTGAAAGAAGCAGAGCAATAAAAATGTGCATCGTCATCTGGCCGTTCTGCATCGCTTTGGCTCTTACAGGGCAATACCTGATGCCTTGTTGTCAGTAAGTTGAGCTGAATTTAAATTTTCGTATTTATCTAAACAATATCTTTAATCGGAATTAAAATTTTCGATCGAGGATAATTGTTTTGCTGGCTCTAAAATTCTTATTAAATAGCATTGAAGTACATACAAATATTGAAAACTCCTTTTTAGGCTAGTGCTGTATTATCGAACGTTCAGTCTACACTTTATTAAAGGAGTGAATTCGACAAACTACTCAGACTTTCTCATAGAAAAACCAACCAGCATCGGAAGCAGCTTGATAGCGTTTGTATGCTATTCAATTGTAAGTTGATCTCAAACTGTATAATTTTCAAACTGTCTCAGATGTAATCACTTTAGCTGTCACCATAGCCTAGCTGAAATCTTGAAAATCTGGAACGAAACGAATGGATTTTTTTCTTTGATGAAATTTGTTTGCAATCAACCAATCCAGATAAAACCTCGGCAAACTTGTTTTCCGCATATTTAGGCCATTTAAAACTGTGTTTTTATTGGAAAATATACGTCTTTTCTTCGTTTCCCCAACCATTGCGTAATTATGTAGTAACAAATTATTTAATAAATTATAGAAGACTAGTGATGTTTTATTCTAAATAATTGCAACTGAAGTTAAGAGTTATGTGTAAAGTGTTCTCGGTGGCAAAATGTGTCAGTTACTTAACAATCTCTTCTGTGCAAGAGGTCAGTTTGAGAGGTATTGCTCTGAAATGTGAAGTCGGCTACTTTATACAAAGCCGAAATATAATCTCGTTATTCATATAATAAAGTTTTATATACACAGAAAATATCGTTGAAACACACTCCTCTCTTAAAGGATTTATTTTCCTGTTATAGATTTTCATCAATATTCACAAGGAAAGAAAAAAAATAACGTTTGCGCTGTCTAATTCGGAGCAGAACAAGCGCAAAATGCAGGAATATGGCTTCGTGCTTCAGTTCACCGCCATATCTATTTGTTCAACTTTTACTTGGATCAGTTTCATAGTCTATCCGAAAATCATTCCTGCTGCTCACCCCGAGTGGTACGCGTTTGTTGCTCTCGGAATGATAATAAACTGCTCTGTCACTTCTGTCAGTTGTCTTTGCTTTAACAAAGACTTAAAACGCGCGTCATTAGAACTGTTAAAATGCAAAAAATATGTTCACGACGAGCAATCCCATTTGAACTTTTCAACAGCTCGATTTAGAATTGATGATACACCGAATGATCAAATTATGAAATAGTTCCTTACAACATAATTTTTCGTTTTGCTCCAATAGTTTTATCATTCACGCGTGATTTTTGAACACACGAAATTTTTTCACTTTATTGTCGTTCCCTGCACAAATGTATATGCTTACGTTATTGTTTTCGTTATATGCGCATCATATTTGTGTTATCAATAGTATCAGCACTAGTCCCAAGAAACAACGCAATGGCTGGAAGTGGTCTAACTTTAAATATCTTACTGTTCTTGAGAGGATCTTCTTCCTTTGTGGTAAAAGTTGTATTCTTTTTTGTGCGTGTTTTTTAATCTGTGTTTATCGCATTGTAAATTGATCATCAGTTTTGCGGCAATTGCATGGGAAGTTATCATGATGATATGCGAGGGAGTTGCACAACGTAAGAGGAATCTTGCTTGGTTTCAAAGTACAGGTAGCCGCTGACGTCTTCGAGATGTAATATTCTGGTGAAGTAACTCAAGCAGTAAAACTTAATCAGAGATGTCAAGCTGAACACTGATCCGTCACTAATGCCAAAGTTATTACCTTTTAGAGCAGCTCTCTTATAATTGTTAATGGGCCGGTTTCACATCGCGTACTTTAGCTAAAGTCGGACTTAAGGCCTATCCTTTATCATTGCGTTAAGTCCGAGTTTAGTTAAAGTATGCGATGTGAAACCGGTCCATTGTACTTTGAACCTGGTCTTGCACTTATGGGTTTTACAGCCATTGTTACATCACCTCGCACCTCTGAATCCACAGTCTGTTCGTAGGGCAGTTATGTGCAGAAGTCTTTCACAATTTTACATGCGCAATAATAGGTAATGAATGTCGGGATTGGGGCTAACAGACAGGATTGGTTCAAAGAAATTCCACGGAGATCGGGTTTATCCTAGCCTCGTTACGATCGTAACGATTCAACCTATCATCATCATCATTCATCGTAATCGGCTGACATATTTGCTTAATTTCTGTAAGGAAAACAGGAAACTGCAAGCTATTATGCGAAGAAACGAAAGTAGGAACGAAGTTGAGGGCAAGCCGCGCTCTGCTGATTCTTCAGTAAAGCCAATGTTACGCATAATTATAAAACGAAATCTCAAAGCGTGTACCTGATAAGTGAATGAATACGGTACTCAGTTTGGTTGTTTGTGGGCCGATCGGCTTCGGTTAAAATTGTAAACATCCATTGTAAAACTAAAAGGTAGAGAAGAAGGAAAGGAGAGAGAGAGAGCTAAATGCCTTTTCTTTTGCCATGTTACTGCGAGTGCTGAAATTAATTTGATGCATAATCTCTGTATCATCGTTTTTCAGAGAGGATCACGAAAGCAGCTTCACTACTTCACAATATTGATAGGGTACATAGGAAAAATCGAACGCTGTAAGTGCCCAATGTCCATCATTTTCTGCGCATTGCTAAGCTAGAATGAAACAACGGTGCAATAAATTTGCCAAAATGTTATTGCGAAGTAGCTGCGTTTTTTTTGCACAACTTTACAAAACTTTCTCACCCTCTCTTGCGGTTGAGTAAAGCGAGAGATTAGTGGCAGTAGTTGTCTTTGTTTTACCTTATTCGACATTTCGCGATTGTAGCTAATATATTCTAACTGAAATCGTCGAATTCGGTTTGTTCCCAATGCATATCGATTCTAATGAATGATTTAATTTTAAATTGGTTTTAGTCATTGATTAATTGTTTTTATCATTTTTTAATTGCTTTTCTGGACTATTAGTCTACTATGATCATTTAGATTAAGAGACAATGTAATTCGCTTAATTTGCACAAACGCTCAGTGGTCACTTTAGACAAATTAAAACTTATTGCTTCTATAGCGAATATAAATGCGGGATCTGTCAGAAATGACGTCACTTGCAGCCATTCGCATCATTTGCAACTTAGTCAAATATAATGTTTTGGTTTTATAAAGTCCCCTGAACGCTGTTCCTGATTGGCCGGGGCCCGCAGTGTTGTTATTTACACCTATCACGAGCGATTCTCTAGGCAGACCTTTAAAACATGTTTACATAGACGACGCCGACTCGCACTGCTGTAATTAACCAAGGGCGAGTTGCTAAGTTTGTGTGAAAACAGTTGAAAATGCGTATCGCACGCGTCTTATTTGAGCAAAATGTTCTTGTAGTAAAGCAATAAAATGTACTCTGTATATTATAGAACACAAGGCAATGATCGTTCTATCATTAGCCAACTTCCACCGAGCTCTTTTCCAAATGCGCGATTTAAAATTGCGCGCGGATTATGAATGATTATTATGTGTATCTTCAGAATATTAAGAAATGAAGGAAAAGTTTGGCTTTGCAATCGATCGTGGCGGGACCTTCACCGATGTGTACGTCCGTCGGCCGGATGGATCGAGTCGGGTGCTGAAATTGCTATCGGAAGACCCCCAAAACTACAAGGATGCCCCTACTGAAGCCATTCGACGAGTTATTCAGGAGGAAATTGGAAAGGAGCTGCCGCGTGGAGAACCAATACCGACAGGTTGGATGAAACTTCTTCTATTCCTTTTTTTCTTTTTTTTTCTTTCGCTTTTGTACCGCTTTTCGAGCCGCCGCGGTGGTCCAGTGGTTAATGCGCTAGCTCATTAACGCGTCATAGGGTGGACGCACACTGGTTCGTTTCCCCACCGCGGTTGGCAACTAAGTCAAAAGCGACTAACACCAGTACGGCAATTTACCATTGCCATGCAAAAAATAGAAAAATGACGACGTGCGCAGCCACTCGTTGCNAACTAAGTCCCAGTCTCTGATTGGGCTCCCGGTGTCAGGCATTCGACGGCCGACCGGAAGAGCACGTGTCGTAACGATAAGGGCCTTCCTTGGAGGACCCGAAAAAGCGGACCCTGCGGCAGCGGGATATACGCTAGGGAACTTTCTTTAGCGTTTGTACCGCTTTTCGCAGTGTCCGCTTTTTGCTGGTGGGTATGAACCCGCCATTAGGATAGCGACTGTAGAACAACCGGTCGGCCGTCGCATGCCTGTCACCGGGATGGTGGCTGTGTGGAAACCACCGCAGCATAGCTGCTACCAATTCCCCGACCCACGGAGGGATGAGCACCTTGGTTGGGTGAGGGGCCGCCCTCAGCGGGAATTGAACCCGCGTCCTCGAGACTGGTGAGTGATGAGTGATGGTTTTTTATACCACTACACCATCGGCCCATTCTTCTATTAATCTTCCTGTAGTCAAAATTTGTCGATCAGTTACAAGATTTCCTAGATTAAATAGAAGAATTTTTTCGAGAGTCGATAGGACATCTTTATATCAGTTCACGCACGAAAAAACGAAGAAACGATTGTAATTCTTTGGTGAAAAACGGTGTTCAAGTACCGAAAATTGGGCTCATCTTCAAAAACTGCGGTGCTTGGCGAGATTTCTTGTTACTGATCAAAATTTGTTTGACTAGAAAAAAATTTCTCTATGCTGCAGCAATATTGAGTTTGGATTCTAACTCTATTTTAAATATTTAAAACATGCTGTAATGGAGTTTCCTTTTGCTTAATTGGCCTAATTTTGTTAAAATGGTGTTTTAACAATGAATTGCACACGCTTAGCTTCAAACGCGATTTCTGCAAATGCAAGGCAGAATTAGCGAATTAAAGTATTCTTGAAGCAAAGGCGTGGTATTTAGTTGCAGAAAGTCTCAGGAAGTGTTTTTATTGCTCATTCATGGGTTGAAACCTGTTTTTTCTGCAGAGATAAAGAAAGTTTTTCTCTGGGAGAAAGAGAGAAAATGTTTAAGGGAAGTTTTATCCTTGCATTGATTGTACAAATCAGTACTGTAAATAAATACATCAAATAGATGTGTATGCTATACACTAGAACGGTAGCTCCAGCGTCATTTTCGATTAATAGCCAAAATTTCCAAGTCAGTAACGGAGAGTCTCAGGGGACACAGTAGCACGCTTAGTGTGGAAATATGAATGGAGTACGTTCGCTGTGGCATCCATGCTATTAACATTTATCGCTACGGGACTAATACTTAATTTTCTTGTTTTTGACCAAGATATTATGACTGCAATCATTTCAGATCAGATTGGCTGGATTCGTATGGGAACGACTGTGGCGACGAACGCTTTGCTCGAGAGGAAAGGCGAGAGAACCGTCCTCCTGGTCACCAA
>NIUQ01005190.1:0-11452 GCA_002796945.1 Plectus sambesii
TTGTAGCATAACAGCAAGTGAGTTACGTTAGCCGGCCTTAACGGCGCGTCTGTGAACGTCTAGACACAACAATGGTTTTTACTATGATGCGTCATATAGTTCTTATGCCGATAGGTTTGGCCGAGGGCCGACAGTTTTTAACGAGAGCTATAGCAAAATTGTCGTTTTCATTTCAATGCCCTCGTACAAAACATATTGAGTTGCCATTGTTTAACAGTGTGTATGTCACATAGCTGATTAAAATCTTCTGCTAGACATCAGCGTCTTCACATTTATGTTCTTTAGGGCTGTAACGGGGAATTCCCCGTCCCCATCCCGTCCCCATCCCCGGAATTCAAATTTGTCCCCGTCCCCGGAATTTCGAATTCGCTGTCCCCGTTACAGCCCTAGATGCTGTAACTAATTTTTGTTCACGCAAGGCGATTTGGCATTTCGATTGAAATTTGTGACGTGGACTTCAACGAAATCATGTCAACTTGACACTTACAGAGGTGAAAGCTATGGCTATATTCGATTCCGGAGGTTCACTTAATTGTGGTTTGATAAGAAAATTGCGGCGACGTATCCTACGTATGCGACGCATTCGATTGCTTCGAATTGTTACCATTGCGTTGGTGGGAGCATTACTCGTTTGGATGATACAATCGGAAGGTATGAATTTTTTCGATTTCTACACTGTACCCCTACCTCCGAATGACTTTCACTATGACAATTCGAGCGATCAGGTATTTTATTTACTGCAGCTACCACACGAGTGCTCTCTTTTTCAGATTGCATGCTAATATTTTCGTTCATGGCACAAAAATTTGCATTCAAAATTTATTTTTTGTTGCGTTTATAACTGGTGCTGCAATCGCGTATTACAAATGTTTAATATTTAATAGCAGTGAACGTCTAGTGTTCCCTAGATTGCGTAAAAACACAACATACATTGTACATTAATCAAGCAGCGCCTAGTCCAATTTAAATTTTCTTTGCTGATTTAGAATCAGATCGGCAATAAAATTCATTAAGTCTCATTCTATAGGGTGTATAACAAGGAAACTCTCTTCGTTCCAGGAACCAAAAAAAATGAATATGGAACTATGAAAATCAAAGAGAGCACTTGCACAGACATGTTATAGAACTTGGACACAGTAAGATCAGAAGGAGGATAAGGCGTGCGCTGCATCCCCCCACCCTTTGATTTCAACGAGCTATACCTAACTGCCGATTTTATAATACACTCCCGCTGGCTCATCAAAGCCCCACTTGTTCAGTAATGCGCATGCTCATGCGGAGGGTTGGAGGCAATTGTGATTCAGTGCTCGATAAAAGCTACTGGAAAATATTGCTTTATTACCGAGAACCATAAAAATTTACAGTACAGTGAAACCCGGATACGTGCACATCGATCCGGCAAGAAAGTTTTGCGCGCATATTTGGTACCATTGCATACAAAAGTTGCGCATGGGACTTTCAAAACATGTGCACTTATTCAGGTTGCACTTATCCGTGTTTAACTATTGTTGATTGCCTGTTACGGGTGGTCGTCCCGAACGCAATACTGATCAATTCCTCTCAGCATTAAATTAATCTAAGACCTACCTGAATTAGAGTGATCGCCGCTGCGACTGAAATAACAACTTTTTTGCAAGCATCTGTATGCATTGATAAATTTTGCTGTTCAGCTATGTCAAATTCCACAGTTGGATGTGAACGCGCCGACAATAGTTAAGCACCTCGAAACACCAGACCCGCTTACTTGTCATCTAACAGAAAAAAACTGGGCATTTGTTGAAAATGGCAGATTTTACATCGCGGATGAGGCAGTCAGGTAGCGCGTTTCCTTATATTTTTCGTTCATTTTTTTAGAAATCTAAATAGCATAAACTATTTATCCGACACTATCTTTGCTGTTGTCGAATTTATATTAGGGAACTCCGCGATTCAAACTGGTTGCGATTATTGATAATTGCTTGAGCCACAAACATCAACGGGTGATCGCATTTTTGTGACATTAACACTCCGCAGTTCAAGATTTGAAGTTTAATGATCCGCAGTAGTCATAGTATGCATGAATTTGTTTCTGTTGTATTTTAGGATTCATGGATCAATCAAATGCAATCATTTTCGATTCTGGAGGGTTTCTGATGATGAGTTGGCAAGCGACGTAATCAGCGATGTTCAGAATGGATCGCTAATTGAAAAAAGCGACTTCTTTCATGCTGAGTGTAGCGCCAAAGCTAGAAATAAGTGGTCGACTCCCTTCGCTCCTATTGTGCGGGACTTGTCAGTCATTAGTCGAGCAAAAGCCGCAGAAAAGTCGACCGCTGCTACTAATCTCAATGTTTACATCTTATTATTTGATTCACTGTCCCGGCTGATGTTTCAACGCAAGCTCAAGAAAGCGTACAAGTTTCTCGTTCAAGATTTAGAGGCGGTCGTTCTTCAAGGCAAGTGCATTGATATCATCCATTTGTGGCTAAATCATAGACAGCGAAGTGGAAATATTTTTGATTCAAAATCCGAAAGAGCTTTGTTGAAATGATGGAAAGAGAACCTTTGTGTATTAACAGCTGGGCGGCCAATTTGTCATGTTGCTGCCGCAAATAAATGCTGCTATTGGCAAAATTTTATTTTAGGCTATAATATAGTGGGTGACGGAACACCGCAAGCGATGATTCCTATTTTGACGGGGCGAACTGAGGTCGAGTTACCGCTGACGCGCAAGAGGTACAAGGACGCAAACTACGTCGACGATGTTTATCCCATGATATGGCGGAATTTCTCGGATCGCGGTTACGTCACAATGTATGCGGAGGATAGCTACTCTATTGGGACTTTTACTTATCGGCTCAAGGGCTTCAACAAGCAACCAACTGACCATTACATGCTTCCTTTCTTCATGGAGACAGAAAAGGAGCTCGATGATCAAATGTGTATCGGCTCTGAACCTCAGCATGTAGTACGTCCATTCTAGCCTTTGACGGCGCTGGACGGGAGACCAATGCTGGTGGGCAGAGATCTTCGAACTCTTGAGCTGAAAATTCAGCATTTAATCGCTGATATCATAAAAAAATTAATACTTTAAGTCCCTATGTTGAGGTTATGTAGAGCAAAGCAATGATGGTGTTTCCCCGTCCTGCTTTCATATGGTTTCCATCAGAGTTACGAAGATTACTAAAAAACACCCAATAATCTCAGCCAGAGGCACCTCTCCCAGCTCACAGTGTACTTTTACTTAAAACACTGAATTTAAAAAACTGATTCGGCATTCTATTTAATAAAGTTTTTCATTCTTTAAAACCTGTCCTTTGTAAGAAGTCAACTCATACCGCTTGACTGCGCGATAGTAGCTTTCAAAGTCCCCCTATTTTGTGCAAAATATATTTTTATTTATAATGCTTCGTTAAAGGTCTGGTTTCGATATGGCGAGAACTTTTTCGATCAGTACCCCACTGATGTCAACAAATTTGCATTAATGCATCACAACATATTATCTCACAATAACCTCAATCTGATTGAACTGGCTGATGATGATCTTACCACTCATCTGATGCGAATGAGAGACAAGGGTCATCTGAATAATACTCTTCTCATCGTCATGGCCGATCACGGACATCGATTCACCAAACTGCGTGAGACACATCAAGGCCAGCTTGAAGAACGTCTGCCCTTCTTCTCATTCATCATGCCTCCCTGGTTTAGGCAGTCGCGCGGCAAATTGGCCTGGGCTAACCTAAAGGTCAAATATATGCTAATCTGCTATTTGTAATAGTTGAGTACTTGAAAAATAACTCACAGGTTGACTGGGGAAACTTTGTACCTCCAACCAAATTTTTAATGCTTTCCTTAAAGTGAATATTATGTATGTCTTTGTTTCCCTGTTTTCGGACATTCATCGTTAATACCTCTACAACATTTTAGATACTGCTGCCAAAATATTTATTATTCAGGCATTAGCTTCAAATCTCGAATTCAAAGGTAAATTAGGGAGAGTTTCGTCTAAACTTATACTTATCGTATCCTTCGAGCGATTTATTTACATACACAACGTCTTCAGATGAATGCAAAGCGGCTGACGACACCGTTCGACATTCACGCGACACTGATGGATATTCTTTCCTGGCCAACGGACGAACAGTTAACAGACGTCGACTTTCCTAAAGAACGATCGATGAGTCTTTGGCGACCAATTTCGTCAGATCGAATCTGCACCGAGGCGGGTGTCGAAGCGCATTGGTGCACTTGTCTCAACTGGGAATCGGCCGACAGCTACGAGTCCGAAGTGAACGCTACGGCTCGCGCTCTCGTTCAGGTAACCTCGGCCAGTAGTGCTTGCAACAGATTAGCAGCCGGGGAGTATAGTTTTAGCTCTATGGAGTCATTAGAATATTTAAGAAAGCGAAAGGCTAAGTTGTCCATGACGTAGCTGGAGTCATGAACATTTTATTGCGACTGCAACACACGCTGCGAAAGTGATAAGCTGCGCGCCGCTATTATCGTATAAGTAGCACACATAAATATTTACTGATTTTTTGTAATAATATCGGACAGTCCCAGTTGCTTAATATTACTCATTAGTATGAGATCGATCATGTGAAATTAAATAATGTGAAAGAATTCCTAGAATAATTCTAATATCCTGTTTCTACTGTTGCTGCATTTCTTGTAGAAACAACACCATTTAAAACTTTTATTCTTAGTCTGCGAGAAGCGCGTTCAGTGCTCCCAAATCAGATTTGTCTCTTCAGGCGATCAACGATCAAACAAAGCCAGAGCGGAAACTATGCGCTGAGCTGTCATTGAACAAGATTGTCGATGCCAAGCGGCTCGTTTCGCACAGCCATTTGCTTCGCTACAAGTGGATTAAAGACAAAGACGGTTTTGCACCAAATTTGAACGGTAGAACGAAGCTAGCGTTCGCCACATACCAGCTGCATGTAATCACCGAACCGGGACACGCACTCTACGAAGCGACGCTTCAGTACAACATTGATAACAGAAATGTCACCGTTGATTTTACCTCGATCAGTCGTATCAACGCCCATGGCGATCGACCGCATTGTATTATTGACAAAAATGCCTTCCTTGCTCTCTATTGCGTTTGTTACGACAAGATATAATTGAAACAATTATGTTAAAACGTTTTTTCAAAATGATAATTCATGAATAGTATGGGCATGAGAGTATGGCCTACGAGCGCACAATTACGACCACGTAGGTTCGCATTAGCGCTTGAGAACACGGTAGTCGGGATATTATTCTTGAACGTACATTAATGACGAAGCGACGTACGTTAATGTATTTTATCATTAATGACGAAAGGTAGAAATCCAATCAAGTGAGATGATAGAAGAGATAGTCATTTGGCCGCTATATGATCGCAAGTTTCCGTCGCAACTCAATGGAACCTAATGGTTGAGTCATTCATTCT
Source organism: Plectus sambesii (assembly GCA_002796945.1). Lineage (NCBI taxonomy): Eukaryota > Metazoa > Nematoda > Chromadorea > Plectida > Plectidae > Plectus > Plectus sambesii. Next base: position 5,420 of record NIUQ01005190.1, read on the forward strand.
ATTTAATTCATCCATGAACCGCTCAACTTCGGCATCCAAACAAGCTTATACTGAAAAAATCATAAAACTAAAAAGTTTGAAAATTCGACTTTTCTCTATTGCATAACATTTCAGGTTCTGCACCAATTTTTAATCTGAGCACATATTCAGATTCATCTCATCGTTCCCAATCGATTGATCTATGAAAAATTGTTTTTGATAAGTTCTGTTTAGTCAGTACACTAATTTAAATTTCCCGCCATATCTCGAAGCGAAAACATTTGTGAAAAAATCTGACACCATTTTCAGAAGTTCTACCCTAAAGCACCCTAGCATACCAAATTTCAGCAAAATCCGAACACATTTCGCCCATTGTGCCAAGGCTCTGAACAAATATCTCGATGCTCAGAAAAAGCGGATCTTAATTATCATTTTGAACCACGCTTCAGAACTTGCCCACACTTTCCCACATGTTTCGGTGCTGATGACGTTATGCATGGTTTAAATTTCTTGATCAATTCAAAGAAATCTTGAATAAGGGATATTGCCTCAAAAGTCGATACCGCTTCTTTGTATCAAATTGTGCACGTAAAAACCAAGAAATGGTTATCATTCTCGGTGAAAACGGTGTTCAAGCACCGAAAAGCGACCTCATCTTTGCCAAGTATAGTACATGGCGAGATTTCTTGTTAGCGAGCGAAAATGTTTGGCTATATGAAGCATTGCACTTTTTTCAATACTAATGTCCAGTCTCACTAGTCATGCAACTCTGATCAAACCAGTCGCGTACCTCAAAACGAAACCGGCTCTCATTGTTCTGTGACCGTAAAAAAACCAAAGTTGTCCCGTTTTACCACATATCGCAGTGGAATAATGCCATTAACTTAAAGTACAGGTGCGTTAAAAAAGGCGACATAACAAAGAACAACCGCCAAATGGATAAATAATCATCTCTCCAAGCTTACTTTGAAACGACGTAGTCAAGAATGTAACAACAACCGAACGGAATAGACAACAGAAAATATCGCGCGACACAATAAGTGACAGCAACGGTTCTCCTAAATTTAATCAAATCGAAACGCTGGACTATGGTGGTACGAGGACGGTACGCCTCACATTCCGAAATTGCGTTATAAGACGCCACACGCACATGCGTTGATTTATTGCAGTATCGAGTGCATGCGCGTATCGCGTGTTATAACGCAATTCCGGAATGTGAGGCGTACCGTCTACGTACCACTATGGTGTCATAAGGCGGGAGTGCAGATATCAGATGTAGATGCCGACCCAGAGCATGAGGAACACCGTGCCGAAGCCCATGAAGACCGCCGCGACAGCCGCCACCATCAGTTCCTTCACGAGCGTCCGTGTGTACTTCGTCGACGTAACCTGAATCAGGTTTCGGTTGATATAGTATAGAGTGAAAATTATTTACACCGGTAAAATGGGAACTAGTAAATGTGGAAACGGTATATAAGGGACAGGTAAATGGGTTCCGGTAAATGCAGTCTGCTCAATTCAGCATATTTCAGTAATAAAACCAGTAAATGGAGCTCATTTAATTCGGTAAAATTCCGGTACATTCGTAAAGGGGAAGACGGCGGTCGATTTCAATTTTTTTCTACTAGAGAAATATATTTTTGTATAACGAGCTAAGTGCAAACCTCATAGACGAAGAACCACGCCATGAAGAAGAGGCCGATGCCGAGGAGAACGACGGTCAGATGCGGGTAGACGGCCGGGTTGACCTGCAAAGGATCGCGTAGAATACAAAACCTCTACTAATGTTGCAGAAATTGATGTTACAGTACAATTCGTTCATAATGGTACTTGAAGGAACCAAGAAAAATTACAGCTATACGCTAAATACTCGTATAAGCGAAGCCAGTATAAATAAATTCTACCGTATCAACCTTCATCGTCACGAGACCACAAGTTCATTTTCTNCCAAGATTACAGCTATACGCTAAATACTCGTATAAGCGAAGCCAGTATAAATAAATTCTACCGTATCAACCTTCATCGTCACGAGACCACAAGTTCATTTTCTCGTTACTGCCTAAGAAATTAAGATAAGAGTGTTAATCAAAACAAACGTACCGGTCCGACGTAACGCTCCATCGATTGGATGTCAAGCATGGTTGTACTGATGGTGGACTATGGAATTCCAACGCAACAATCTAAATATTTTAATCATATTAAAAGATGTCTAGAAGGCGTCAGTATCAAATGCGATTATATATCATTCTAATGAGTCAATGGGTGGGTTTCACATCGCGTACTTTAGCTAAAGTCTGACTTAACGCAATGATAAAGGATAGACTTTAAGTCCGACTTTAGCTAAAGTAAGCGATGTGAAACCCACCCAATAACACAGAAATTCACGATTAGAAAAGGCTTATACTAATGACAGTAGTCAACTTGATTATATAAGTTGTATCCAACTGACGGTACTTCAAAAAGCGACCGCAAATGGTAATCAAAATTGACACGGTATATGGATATTTAAGTGCTTTACTTCACGAACAGAACAAAAGAAATGATCAAGCTTGTTCGTCAGTCACGAATACGAAACAGATAAGTTGGAATACGTACAGTTTATGACACAGATTACAAATTCGAAGCAGACCACAAGCACGGAACAATCAGACAAATGTACAGTAGCACTACAATGAATTTACAAGTTTCCTTGACAAAAACAATGCGGGCATAGAGACTATTTCTCAGTCACTCGAGTAAGTTTGAAAGCGAATCTTTCGAATTCGTAGCTTTGCACCCAAAAGATGTTCGCATTCATTTCTTTTTTCTTGGATAATCAGTAAACTAACTGTATGTAGGACTACGTATCGATGAGTTTGATGAAGAAATCAGTTAGAAACCAAGAGTTGAGAGCTCAAGAATACTGAATGCAATAGCAACAAATCAGTGAATATAAACGGATAACTGTAAACATTGAACAAAAACACAAAATTACCATGATCAATACCGATAACATCGGTGCGAAAGAAAGATTTATGACTCATCATTATTAACCGTATTTTAAGAAACATTAGGCCAAGACAGCCATTCAACTGTTATTTAAATGTCCCCTGGGGAAAGCATTTAAGAATGAATGTGATGAATTGAAAATTTCTCAATTCATACACTGCCCCTTACTGCTTTATCAAATTAACGCATATGCGATGCGTGAAATTGCGTAGGGCGCTGAATAGCGATCCATGGGCTATTACTTCTTAAAAATCGGTTCGCAAATTGCCACCAGTCAACGTTCAAAAACGCTTCTCAAACTTCAAAGCCATCCAGCTATTTGCCGTTCAAATGCAGTCCTTGCGAAGGGTTAGAGAAAAATTTGATAGAAAGAAATGAAAATAGCATTGGATTGTGAACAGACGCGCAAAGTAGGAAAGCAGCCACCATCACAAGCACAATAGGTCGGTCTCATAGTGCGTACTATAGCTAAAGTCGTACTTAGCGAATATTTTCAAGCATTGTGTTAAACACTACTTAGTTTAAGTGCGCTTTAATTTAAGCACGACTTAGTTTAAGTACATCTTTAGCTAAAGTACGCAATATGAAGTCGATCCAATATCAAGAAAACGGCAATACAAAACGTGGCCAATGCGCGCTGGACAGCAAGATTGAGTGACCGATTAGAACTCGCGGTCAGGGAACACGGCGGGCGCGACCAGCGTCCATCCGTAAATTCCCACACACATCCAGCTGGACACGATCTTCACCCACATGGACGCCGTGTTGCTGTTCAGGTGGCTCAGGTCGCTCTCCGGTCTATAAATTGTTATCATTATCATTGTTTTGTCCGCCAATAACAAAATATGATTTGTTTTCGAGAACAGATATCACTTTTAGAGCATGGTTAAACTAATATTTCTTATAAATCGCCACTTTTGCTTAAGATTTCGCAACACTTGCATTCAATAAGAACTATAATTTTATGATATGCAATGCAAGAGTGATGAACTATGATGTAAGGCGGTGTATATTGTACTGGTGCTAAGCACTTGTATGTTTAATCGTCATCGTAAGATTAAAATGACTTACTTGTACCAGCTGGTGAGCGTCATCATGACGTACAGCGAGGCGAGCGCGAACATAAAGTGGAAAAAGCTGTAAGAATAGGCGACGCCTTCCTTCTCGTTGTCCCACGCTTTGTTTCGCTTGCTCGAACCACCCTCCTCATCCGAATCCACTAAAATAACCAATAACTTGAATCATTCCAACATCGCCGTCACAGATTAACGAAGATTTATAGTCAAAGGGTCGGTTTGACATCGCGGACTTTAGCTTAAGTCGTACTTGAGGCTTATCCTTTATCACTGCGTTAAGAACGACTTAAGCTAAAGTACACGATATGAAACCGGTCTAAAATCTGCGGATAAGTACCGGGGAATCTTAGATTGAATAAGGCAGTCTGCTTCGAAAGTCGATAGCGTTTCTTTTAATCATTCCATTTTAGCTTTTGTAACGAAAAGAAATGCGAAATTTGAATTTAAATTGTTGAATGCTTCTATTTATCGGACTAATTATTTCACATAGGTTCTTCTTCAATTCATTTCATGCAGAATAACGAAAGACTCCAACACTGTCAACAAAAACAAAAAACAATGCAAACAGATGACCACAATAGGGCTGAGCACGAGTGCAAGAAGTGTGCGCATTTGTAACAGGGGCCTTATTCAGTAACGCGCCGGAGTGCTCGCGGCGTGTACTTTGACTATATGAACAGATACACAAGAGTGCACGCCGCGAGCACTCCGGCGCGTTACTGAATACGGCCCCAGGAAAGAGAGACGAGAAGCTTAATCAACATAACACGTTCAACCGTAACAAAAAAACAAAAAAGTGCGTGCATGCACATAGCAAACCTTGAATGCGTTCAGTGGACTCACTAGGGGCGGACCCATCGGCGAGAGTGGTCTGCTCAGCGCCGGTTATCTTTCCAAGACTCGTGTGGCTGCTGGTGCGGATGGACGCGTAGAGGAGGCAGAGGAACCACAGGAGCAGCGACACGATCGACTGCATCGGCAGAGGCGCGGCGAACTGCTTCCCGTCCGGCGAGGGCGTCGTCGTCGAGTTACCCTTCGGTATGAACATCTCGATCAGTGATGGGTTGCACGCCTTCTCTGAAACACGCGCTCGTTTTACTCCGTTATTTTTTAACAGTTGCGCGCATAATTTTTAGCGTTGGGTTGTAGAATGAGGAATGTTCTTTTCTTACTTTCATCAAGTTCCCGGCTTGTTTCTACAAACAGGGCATCGAACAGTAGCCACAAAGGTGGGACCAATAATATCGAATGAAAGGATTGGTTTTGTTGCCGAATAAAGTTAAATGTTAATAAAGTTTCAGATTTTGGAAATCATTATTTTTCCCGATACTGAAGTAAAATGAAATGATCTATGTTACAACCCGATAGGTCGCAAAAAACTCAAAACCTTACCCGGGTTGTTCATCATAGCTGACCACGTAAGATACATGATGTAGAGCGTGATGAATGAGGACTGCAGCAGGCCCGAGCTAAAACAGTACGACATGATACCGTAATCTCTTCATTCAAACGCATTAAAACCTCAGATTTTCATGCTCTAAGTGAGACAATGCGTAGAGCAGTGTGCGCTTAATGATTTGCTAGCAGTACAAAAGACCACTATAATTGAGAGTGTATAGTCAAAATATTCCATTAGGAAGAAATCATAAAACTGAATAAGACAAACTGCTTCGAAAGTCAATAGCGCTTCTTTCTTTCAATTTATGCACATAAAAATCAAGAAATGATATTCATTTTTGTTAAAAAACGGTGTTTTAGCACCGGAAAGTGAGCTAATCTTTGACAAATACAATGTCCGACTCGGTTTCTTCTTCCTCGCGAAGAAATTTTGATTATAAAATAATAGAATTATTACCGCGGCATGTGTTCTTGAATCTTCGGCAGGACCGAAACGACAGAGATGATGAAGCAGAGGATCAGGTTGAACGAGATGAAGAACTTGTTCAGCGAGCAGGATGTCGTCTCGTCGCCCTTAAACAATAGAGGAAAT
>NIUQ01005191.1:0-11435 GCA_002796945.1 Plectus sambesii
TGACACCTCATTCTTCCTCTGTGTTACTTCAGCCTTTTAGTTCGATTATTTCTGTATTGTCTTCACTTTTGCAACTTGCGGCGCGAAGCGCCGTTTTTCTTTCGTTTTAATTTGGGTCGCTTTCTAAGATTTGCCTAATCATACATGGGGGAGGTAATCAAGAATGAGGAATACTTTCTCAAACCCTGTTTTGAGCTTTTCATTGGAATTTTGTTCCCTTTCTAAGGGACCAAAGGTCCCTGTGGGAATAGTTTTTTAATTTTTAAGAATGACTTGCTAGATGGTAGATGCTAAAAGTCGGACCGCGGCGGTTTCAGCAAACTAGGTACTCGCAATCGAAGTTGTTTAGCAGGTCGACAGAGGCATTTACAGGTTTAGCGCAAATATAGGGATATTCAAGTTCACTATCTTTTATGAGGACTCATAGAAAGCTTAAGCAAGTATTTCGTTCTATGCAGGTTTGGTTCACTAGAAAATCTCAATGATAATGAAAAGACTAAATCGCGCTTTAAAAGTGCACCTTCATGAGCTGAAGGTAGGCCTGGATACTGTAAGGGTAGAAATATTGGGTGGTACTTAATTTGGGTGACTGGCCCAGTTGGACCAATTCGGTAGTTGGCCGAACCACCAAAATTACTCCAATTCAATCCCGCCCAATAATTTTTTGTTTCTCAGTACCTAACTTGCGTAATTAATCGGTTTGACTTAGTGATATTTTAAGAGTAAAGATATTGGATAGGATTCAACTTAGGTGGTCTACCGGATCACCCAACTCACCCAAATTAAATACCACCCAATAATTTCTCGCCTTACAGTACATTGAGGTGGGTTGGTACTGAGCTAGCTATTCTAAATGATTTATTATCGCTTTGGATATCTGTGAATGAAGCAGAATTCAAATGCCCTCAACAATATGTTTAGTCACGATATAAAACATGTTCGAAATAGTAAAAGCTACAACGCTCGGCTGGATTCAAACCAGCATTGATCAAAATTGTAAGCGAGACGCCAAAACCGCTGCACTACTGCCTTATATTTGGTAGACTTGCCCAGAATAAAGCTTTAAATATCGCTCAAAAACATTGCTCGTCGAACACAGGGCCAGTGTCATATCGCATACTTCTGTTAGTCAACCATAGAGAGGCAGTTAAGGATCAAGTTAGACACAACTTTGGCTGCAAAAAGTCGTTAAACCAATGCTAGAGCTAGTAATTGCCGCGTACTTATTCCTGTCGCGTAAGTTCACTCATCAAAGCCCCATCTACTGATCGAAAAAAGTGTTACTGCGCAACAAAAACGAACAGCGGTTTCTTATACTGCGAGCGATGAACAAGAGTGCATCGAAAAAAGCAGAGTGGGCGGGTGGGTAAATCAAGTGAGTTTCGTGGAAGGGCACCTTTAAAAATCTATAGCTTCTCTCTCACAAAGTCCTTTAGCCAATAATAAGGTAGAGCGCTACCGCGCTCTGCTGATACTTTGCACAAGATTCAACAAAAAAGCAAATTCCACCTTCTGCTTAGTACAAGCGAAACAGAAATATTACGTCATCTCTGCGGTGTGTGGGTAGGCATACTCCACTGTAACACTTCGTCCGTAACAGAGGCGATATTCCAAAACGAGAATACTGTACGTAATATCACATCGTTTTATTTACTTATACTACAATTAATTTGATTAATTTGATATTTCCGGCCTGAAGACTTATTTATGAATGTATTTGCAAAAAGAATGAGTCCGTTTCATCGCCTCATTAAAAAAATTTCTGTGGTTTAAATATAACACTTTTATCTCGACGCGATTGCGTTCAAATGTGACGCAGCTACCGATCCAGTCCATCAAATTTCGTGTTTTTCAATGATTTCAGTCAAAAAACGTGTTTTCTTTCGGAATTTTTTGTTACAGAAAAAATCGCCACAGGCGAATATACCTTTTTATCTATTAAGCGATGCAATTTACTAAGTTTTTTGCTGAAATCGACTTTTCGGCTCCCATACAAAAAGGCGCGCGTGTGGTGAAGTAATAAAGAATGAGGCAGAGCGCTACCGCGCTCTGCTGATTATGTTTTTGAGAAACGTGTAACGTTTCAGATTCCAATGTTGCTGTCATTTATTGCACTTGATTGTAAAAGATGGACTGGGGGCACAGGAATGTGTTCGAACAGCAATTGGAAAATGCCGTGCCATCGCCAACTTCTTCCACCATTCTCAGAAAGCATCGTGCTATCTTTCGAAGCTTCGCTTATCCCTCAATATCCCTGATCGGCAAGTTCCTCGAGTATGTTCAATATTTTCTTTACATTGTCCTATATAACGTTCGATATTCAGGATGTTCCGACTAGATGGAGTAGCACCTTCTATCTAATTGTGGAAATTGTCAATCAGAAACAAGCACTTCTTAAGTTCTTCTCAGAAGCCAAGTTGAAGAAGAAGTAATTGGGAATGGCGCTTTCCAAGCAGGACTTCTGCCTCCTGCAGAAACTGATCAAATTGCTGGGTGTGTTTGATTTGGAAACCAAAAAGGTTGTCTTTCTAGCGTTTTTCGCAGTATTTATGACTTTGCTAATTGTTTTTCTTTTTAGCTGTCGTTTGAACAGTCAACGGCGTCTGTTTATATTCAACCATGAAAAAATTTGATAAATTTCTTGGTAAAATTGAAATTCGAATCGAAACAAGAATCTCAGAATGAAATGAAGATGGTCGTATAAGCCATGCTCAATAGCTGCGACGACCAGTTATTTTTCATTTGAGCGCGACCCAACGAATATTTTTCTTTATAGGCTGAAGAAGGTGATGTCAAATGACATCCTCTTCCTCTCAATGTTTGTTGACCCGAGATTCAAGTACGATGAGAACTACATGGAAGCGGCCGAATGGAGTTCATGGGAAAAACGATTTTTGAAATTTGCGTACTAATGTGAGCTCATTGCATTACATTATAATTTAGGTATAGTAAGTGTCATAGCCGTTGTCCAAATAAAATTAAAAGATTAATTTGTTGTACGAAACACATTCTTATTGCATTTACCAGGAACTGTGCGAATACAAAAAAATAGTAATTGCGCCTAGTTACTTAAACCATTACAAATATGGATAAAACCCGTTCAAGAGCAGCATTAAAACTTGCTGGAATGTCAGTACCAATTAATTATACTTTTTTACTCGCGACGTGCTAGTTAATGGTTCTATGGCTGTAACGCGAACTACAAAATATAAGTTATTATTTTTTCAGGGCATTCAAAATTGAATGAGCTGACCGCTCTGGAACGTTTGCAAGACAACTTTCCTAATGACTCTCAGCCAACCTCAACCTCATTTGATGACCCGGTTCTCGTTGAAGAGCAAGACGAAGACAACTACTTTGAAGATGAGGAATTTGCCGAATCCAAAGAAGTCTCTCAAGACTCCTTTTCTGAGGAAGTCTACGACATCTGGGCTGAGTCCAAATCGCCTCATCCCACTCCAAAGACGCCAGATGCCGAAAAGAGCAGTTACATTGCTGATGCAAAGGTTAGTTTTATACCCCACTCCATTATAACTTTTTATTCATATTTAGGTTGAATTGCTCCGGTTGAAGAACATGGAGAAACTCAAAAGAAATGACTGTCCTTTTGACTGGTTCAGAAAAAACGCCGTTGCGTTTCCTTTACTGAGTGAAACTGCCCGCATTCTGTTCTCCATTCCTGCTACCTCAGTCTCAAGTGAACGTCTTTTTAGCACCGCTGGCCTCATTTACGGCAATAAACTTCGAAACAGGTTTGTTAACGCTATGTGGATTTAGTTAATCGCAATTTTCAGATTGTCTGCTGAAAAGGCTGAACAATCCATGCTCCTGAAGGCAAACCTTCATAAGAGCACAGCGCCTCTGGAGACTGATTCAGATGACGATTTGGATGCCAGGGAAATGGAGGATGATGGCGTAGAGCCTATTGATTCTTGAGAGCAATATCATTTTTTGTATCCTTCTAGAGATACACACCCGTTGTTGTCATTCCTTTGAACCAAAGTAGGGTTTATGTGTGTGTACCCTGACAGGTTTAAACTGTTTAAAATTGTTGAAATAAACGATGATGTTTAAAGTTTTGTGTTTTCATGCAAGTTGCACAACAATATTGTATGAGTTACACAGTAGTAGTTATATGTGCTACGTAACAGTAACTTTCCCCGTTCCCGCGGGGATTTCCCGTGGATTATCCCCCCCGTGGCACATCCCTTCCCGTCCCCGTGATTTGAAATCCCGTGCAAATCGTTCCCCGTCCCCGTAGTTTTTTTCCCCTCCCGCAAACCCTAGTGTTGGGCATAGCGCGTACCATCATAGCGCGCATGACATATAACTCTGGTAGTTTGCAACCAAATTCAATGCGAATTTCGTCATCTTGTAGAGCTCTTATTAACCAAGATTTCCTTTTTTTAACCATAAGAATCCGATCACAATTACTCATTTTACGAACTTTCTACGGAAAGTCATAATTTTCACATTGTCGTGCGTTTTTCGCGTATTTTTAACCCCAAGCCGACCAGATTGTGTGAGAAACGTGCAAGGAACGCGAAAACGTCCGAAATTGTGACACTCCGTAGAAAGTTCGTAAAATGAGTAATTGTGATCGGATTTTTATGATTAAAAAAAGGAAATCTACGTTAATGAGACCTCTACAAGATGCCGAAATCCGCTTTGAATTTGGCTGCAAACTACCAGAGTTATTTGTCATACGTGCTATGCCGATTTGCTCTATGCTCAAAACTGTAAACATGGGGTGCACCGCGTTCGGGCTCAATTTGCGTTCACTACATGCACGAGTTTGCCCATTTTCATGATGCCGTTGGATAGCCCTGCATTAGGGCTACAATCTTAGGGTACATCAATTTTTAGTATTGTGAACAAGTTTTGACCGAAAAAATCAAAAAATTAAAACTTTTTATTTTCAACTTTTCTCTCTTGCGTAACTTTTCAGGTTCTGCATCAATTTTTAATCTGAGCACATATTTAGATCTATCTTATCGTTCCCAATCGATTGCTGTATAAAAACATTGATTTTGACAAATTCTGTTGTGGTAGTACACAAATTTAAATTTCCCGCCATATCTCAAAGCGAAAAATTTTGCAAAAAATTCCAACACTATTTTCGTAAGTTCTACCCTAAAACATCTCTGCATGCAAAATTTCATCGAAATCCGAAAACTTTTTGCCAATTGTGCCAAAAGAAACTCGGTGCTTAGAAAAATCGGATCTTAACCTTTATTCTTAACGATGCAAGCTAATGTAAGGCAGTTACAGTAACAACATGTAACACACACTGAGCCATCATATGAGAGAGAGTGAACCCAAGCTAGCGGCTCATCTGTATTCAATGCTGTTTTTGTACAGCGTGCATATAATGTGGGCATTCATATAAGATGTTTCCACACTGTGTCCTATGATGGCTGACTCATGAACACAACATTCACCAACCTCTTCCTGCTCCCATTTTAGTTCTGTATTTAAATGCCTATTTGGAGTCCATCTGGTCACAATTTGGTTCCTATGGCAAAGGAAGTTCATTTAGTAAGTATCCTCATAAACAGGCGCTGATTTGCTACCCTAATTTTTAATTTGGTATTGCTCTTTATCTTTTCCAGTATTTACCATCACTTTCTATGTAGGATTCAATGATTTCTCTCTGAGTGAGTGAACCAACAGTACCATAATTACCAAGTGACTATAGTCTTGGAGGATACCTACTCTGGGGTGAAAGTGCGACCTCTAGAAGCTTCCTGATTTCAGTTTTGATGGCACCGTTGGATAGCCCATAGTTAGGGGAGTATCCTAGGGTAATTTTTGCCTAGGAAATCCATACATTCTTTTCGCGCAAATTTCAAAAGACTGAAAAGTAAAAACATGGGACCTATTCTCTCTTGCATAACTTTTATAGTTTCGCACCGAATTCAAAATTTCGATCAGTTTCCGATTCCTCTCTTCTTTTCCTTACGAATGGTATATAGAAACAAAGATTTTGATGTCGCTACTGTAGTCAGTTGATCACGTTTAAATTTTCCGCCATATCTTGGCACGAAAATATCTTCAAAAAATTTTGATGCGTTTTTCGAGAATTCTGATGTGAAATACCCCTGATTGATAATTTTCATCAAAATCTGAGAACTTTTTGTCAATTTTGCCATGAGAAACTCAATGCTTAAAAAATAGAAAGTATTTATTTTGGGAAAACCCGGCATGTGTCGCAGCTAGCCAGTCACAACCCACGCCACAATTGCGATCACAATTATTAACACAGTATTGCTCAATGGGAGTCTTTTTATTGTGATGTTATGTATTTTTGCAAATTAACCATATCCACATAGAATCAGATATTTCTTAAACTAAGTTGAAACACACTACAGTCAACTGCTTTTATAACGTGGGTCAAGTGACCGGCCAAAAATCCACGTAATAAAGACACCCACGTTACAGAGCCACTTGATACTCACTGCGTAGTAGAGTAGCCAGTACAGCGCGCGGTAAAGCGAGATGTGGGGAAACTACAGTACAACCCTCAAGGAGGAAGGACCTCGCCAAAGCAGTGAAAATTAGCCTCAATTGGGACAATACATGCGTCGCTCTAACGGGCAGAGAGGGGATGCAGGTCATTTGATCATCCCTACCGCGTGAAGGCTACTCACAGACAGCGCCAAAAGTGACCAACATTATAAAAGCACGCTTATCAGTACTAAAGTCGGTCTAGGGACTGGCCAAACACCCTCATTCTAAAGACAACCACGTTATAGAGTCCCTCGTTATAAAAGCACTTGACTGTACTTTAAAAATTTTAAAAATTGCCCAATTTGATTTTAGGAAAATGTTTAGTTTTTTTTAAAAAGTGTCTAATTTAATGTGAATCGTATAGAGCAGAAATTAATTAGGAGGATGTGATTCTACCAATAGCACTACTATTGCACTTGACGCAGAGGCAGTTGCACGTGATAGATGAGCAGTTCCATGACTCGAATTTCATCTGGATTTAAGTGATGCAATGTGATCAAATTCTCACTAAATGCTTCAAAGCCCTAAAAAAATCAAGTTAGGCGCTCATTTTAGTGTAACTAATTTTAGTAATCAAATCATACATAATTAATATACGCTTTAAATTTTAGCATTTTGGAGCAGAGGTAAGAGGCCAACATTTTTTCAGTTGCGCACTGGTAACATAACTCAGTTTTAATAAATAAAAAATATTGTTTACTGTTTTCATATTGTAGTAATACCAAAACTTTGGATTTCCATTGGAAGGAATTTTCCCATGGAAGTGCTCTTCAGGGCGATATGGGAAGAAAGTGTTTCGGTCAAGCTGATCACGAGTGTTTTCAGGGAGTATACCAAGCTTCTCAAGACATATTGCCAATTGGAGGTCTTCACTTTCTCCATGAGGGCAAAGAGTTTCATTGGGCAGTAGTTGTTCAACAAAGAGTTTCAATGCAGGACGACTGAGTGCATAACCAGCACCTCCACTATTGTAACCATGTTTGATGAATGGCTTCATGCGAAAGCCAAGATAGTGGGGTTTGGTGGCATCGAAGCGTGCCAGGAGAATGCGCAAGTTTTCCACTATCACAAAAGTGTCATCATCAGCTTTGAAGAACCAGTCAAAGTCATCATGATAGTTGATGAATGTGTAGTTCATGGCTGCCTTTGTCTTTGGCCACAACCACTCAATCCCATCTGCCATGTTGGCAAATACTGTACGATGTGGAATTTTTAGTGTTTCATCCACTGGCGCGTCAGTGTAAAAGAAATATTTATCGCAACGTTTTGGCCATGTCTCATTCACTGCCAGTAATCGAGTTTGATGGTAGCGATGTGATGTAAGAATCCAGCAAAATATTTTATTCACTCTTTTAGGTTGACGGGAAGTAATCCAGGAAAATAAATGGCTGGGCTCAAGCACTTGCGTCAACAGAAAAAAAGCAATCACAGCACATATGAGCCGATGTCTGTGTGTCATTGACACAGTTGTGGTCTGGCAACTGGATCAGTTATACTCAAAGTGTCTTTCTGCAGCAGCCAGAGTTAACCAAAGAAATACTGAAATACTAAAACTGGATTGTACTTACAGGGAATTCCAAAATTAACTTGGCTTCCTGCCTCATTTTGTCATGAATAAATTTATATACAGTGAAACCTATAGATGCGTTAGTACAGGATTTTTGAGGTTGGTCTGAACCACAGGCTGGTCCAAGGTTTGGTTGGGTCAGTTCCGATCTGGTCCAGTCTGGTATAAAGGTGCTTGGTATATCAAGTAATTTGGTCCACGGTACAGTGGACCAACGCACCAATAGTCCAAGCTACTCGGTCTGGTCTAAAACTCGGTCCACTATAAAACAGGTCAATCCCAGTCTGGTATGGTGGACCAAGTGCCAAAAGTGCTTGGTACACGGAGTTATTCAGTACACAGTACAATATACCAACACATCTTTAGTGAAATTTGGTTATATGCAGCTCTTGAGGACTCAGTCAAGAGCTGCATATAGTTGAGTTCTGCATATTACCAGGCTGCCTATAACCAAGTTTCATTGTACTTGCATGAAGATTAACTAGTTAGACCATGAGGAACACAAATTTGGTATCAGAAAGGCAAGCAATGAATAACTAAAGGGTGTTTAAGTTTATTCTCCCCTTTTGCTATTTGAATAACTTTTGTTAATGTTGTCCTATTTGCTTATTTCTTTTTTCGTTCAATTTAAAAGAAACTAAGAATTGTTTTGATACCATAATCAGCTCAAACGGATAACTGTGAAGGGAGTTACAAAGATTTTAAGTGAGGTATCCCGTTTTTGCATGATGAGGTACAGGCTCAATCGTGACTAGAAGGATTGGTAATTTTGTTACCATTTCTGAACCATGCAACCGATATCACTGATATTTATAGGTAGGTAGCAGGTTGGTTGAGCCTCTATTATCCTAAGTTTCAAGTTATTTAGTTCAAGCATTCTCTGTAATCACCCATCTAAGTACAATCATCTGAATACAGAGGGCTATTCAGACGCTCAAGTCACCTGTCGGACTTAAAAAAATTTTCGCGTTAAAGTCGCGCAAGGCTCTCCCGCGAGTCTCTTTCGCGCCGGTGTTCGGCTGTCACATTCGCGGCGCACGTCACTTGCCGGATCAGCGCGTTGGGTCAAAGTGACCAAGCCTCCCCCTCCCGACCGTCAGGCCTCGCGCCATGTGTGGCGGCTAGGTACCGTGGGTGGAAACAAGGTGCCTCTGTAACCCAACAAGTTGGCAAAGAGGCCGACACTACATAACAGTAAACAATGCACATAACTCACTCTCTACAATGGCGGCACTGGATGCGGCACGCGAGTTGAGAAATATCAGAAATATCGTTAACTTGTTCTATGAGGGCCCCAATGCCGTATTTCAATTTTGAACCCAACACGGTCTCACCATGGAGAGCATGTTTTGCGATAAGTGTTTGCCGCTAGACGGCCCAATTGATTGTGAAGTGGACGCCGAAATGAGCTTGTTTCAACGAAACAATGAGCTACGATGGCGATGCAAGGCCCACCACAAACGAACGATTCACCACCACTCAGAGTTCTTCACCTGGGAGCATGATGTTACTGCCAACGGTCAAAACAACTCGAATACGTATGATTCATTTCGGTATCTAGTCATATTATGAATTGAATCACAATGAATGTTTGAACATATAATCTTTTAATTTCTTTCCGTATCTACAGTAATATGATTGCAAAAAGATACAAACAATTAATAGAGATTTTTTAGACTGTCTCTGGAGCAGATGCTAATACTAACTTGGTGCTTGTGCTGGGACAAAAGCTCAGAATCCGCTGCGCAGAATGCTGGATGCAGTCTCAAAGGCGCCCTCAACTTTTACTCGCAATGCCGCCGAGTATGCTACGCCACGCTCGACAACAGAGAGGCGTGCCCGGAGGCTGGGCTCATCAGTGGACCGGGCCATCTCGTCCAAATCGACGAATGCAGCGTGAAGGCGCGAAGGAAGAGGGCGGCCAACGGCCGCGGTCGTTTGGGGCCGGGCGATCTACAGGAGCCCCACCGAGGCACGCCTGAGGAGCAAGTAAGTATAACTTTTCCTTAGAAAATGCCAGTTTTGACTCAAAATTTTAATTTAATGAAATGTTTAATTTTAAAACTACTTAAATCATGTTTTAAAATTTATTGAAATTTAGATACTTAGATAATAATAAAACAGTAACATATTTTATTAAATAATTTGTTTTTCAAATATTTAAACTATATTAAATCATTTCAAAATTTCAAAATAATTCTAATTTTTAAAAATTTCAGAATGATTTAAAACACATTAAATATTGAAAATAACTAATTTATTAGATGTAAAATTATTCTATGTATTTCTTGAAATATTTAAATGCTACTTTCCAGGCAGCATTAGCTGAGGGAACGGCTGCAGATGACGATGAAGAAGAGGAAGTAGTGGAAGATGAGGAAGCGGACGAAGGAGGCGACGAGGATGAGCCCGCAGGCTGGGTATTTGGTAAGAATTAAATTCATATTTTATAGTACTAATTATACTATATTATTAATTAATTTTTTATAAAAATTAAAATTTTTATGTATTACTATTTAATTCTATATTTAGGGATTGTATGGTGGCGGAGCTTGGAGGAGAAACGACAAGGAGTGCCTCAGGAAACGCGCTTCTTTACTGTACAAAAACGAGATGCAGAGACGCTACTCAACATCATTCGCAATCATGTCGCCCCAGAGACCCAAATCTGGTCTGACTGCTGGCGAGCGTATATGGGCATCGACCAGTTGCCAGAGGGATACATCCATTTGACTGTGAATCACTCTGAGTTTTACACTGATGAAACCACAGGAGTGAACACGAATGCCAATGAGGCTGCGTGGAATAGGTTGAGGCACAACATCTGCCAAACAAAGAGGGGAGTGGGGAAGGAGCTCAGTTACCACCTCGCAGAATTGTGGTGGAAGAGCTTGCAACACATACCTCACCCTTCTCGCAGTGGTCGCATGAGCAGAACTGTTCGTAATAGTCGTATTTTCATGAACTTCTTGGATTTAAATTCACCGCGTCTACGCTTCGTGAATATTGTTATGATGAACTTTCCTGACAAACCGCATCTTCTTTTAATAAGGCATCCCCTGAGCGATTATAACGATTTTAAGATATTTAAATGTGATTCACATTTATTTAAAAGGCGATCGAAATTAAAACGATTACTCGGGGGAGGGGGATTCAAAATTTGACACTTTTTGAAAGGAGGAGAATTATTAAAAGAAATGCGGTTTGTATCGTTTGAACATTTTCCCTTTACGCACAAGTAAATAACAGCACAAAATAACTAACTCAGTAGCGGACAACAATTAAAACGCGCCCTATGTTTGACCCCTGTCTTCAAACGCACCCTATGTTTGACCGTGTCTTCAAACGCGCCCTATGT
>NIUQ01005192.1:0-11406 GCA_002796945.1 Plectus sambesii
ATAAACAAATTATAACATAACTTTTTAGTCACGAAACTGACTATTCTTTGCGCGCTTTATTATATTTTTGCTCATTGCCCACGGATTAACTCGCGATAAAAGCAATAAAGTTCTACTATTTTGGGCTACAAAACAGGAAAAAGTTATCCCATAGCGATCATTTTCCACTGAGATATATTAATCCGAAGTTGGCGAAATGAATGAGAGAAATTATGGAACAGCCTAATATTAGCGACGCTTTCTATTTGCTTTTAAACAACCACAAAAGCAACAAATCGTCGTCGACGCGCAACTGTCAGTGACGAGCGCGGCGACGAATACGGTGACTCTGAGTCAAAGGTATGCGCGGGGTCGCGACCGTGCGCGAGTCAAAAGGAAGAAAAAGGAAGCTGGGCAGCACATGATTCCTAGCTTCCTTTTTCTTCCTTTTGATGCAAAGAGAAGATTTTGGTATTCATTTTTTGAGTCAAAAAGGAAGCTGACGCGTGAGTCAAAGGTATGCGCGCGCCTTTAGGGGATGGTTGAAGGGAGTCTTCAGCTTTCGGAAAACTACCATGGATTACCACGTAACTTCATTGATCCATTCAGTTTTTGAAATACACCGCCCTCTTCCCGATCGTCGGTCAGAGCTTCGCGCTTGGTTTATGTCCAGCAGCAGTATTTGTCCTTTTGGGCTTGAAGCATAATACAAAGTACAATTTATCGATTACCACAACGTCATTGATCTCCTTTATACTTTTTATTGTACCACTAAAATGCCGAATTGATGAATATGACCCCAAAAGTAATGCGGCGCTTCCGCGTCATTCAACACTTACTTTGATGATGGGAATGTGGCCGAGTCGTTTCGAAACCACTTCATTGACCACGTAGAAACCCTCATCACCGATCTGACGCAGCGAGTCGCCGGTGGTCGAGAAGCTCGACATTGTCAAGGAATGTCTGTTGGGTGCTAGTTGCCGTAGATAACTCTGTACAATATTATTCGTTAAAAGTTAAACAACGCGCAGAATTCAGGGCTAATATCTGTTCAAAACCAGCACAACCGAGCTGAGCTGAACATAGCACATATTGACGCCAAAGCTAAACGAACTCATAAGATACGCGACGTAATGGAAGATTAACCTAGTTTAATGAGCTCGAAAAAGATTTCTTTAACAGCCTATATTAACCTGCAGTCAATAGCTGCTACTGATAGTATCATTATTGAAGCAACTACCACACTGATTCGGGGTAACAAACGTGATACCAAGTATCCAAGCGTGATAGTGACACCAGGATCGGCTTGAAGACAAGAAAAGCATATCAACGCATTAGAACCAATCTCTAACAGCCTCACAGTAAGCACCGCATTAAACTGTGTCCACATTGACAAATAACCAAATCATCAAATGAACCAACTTCATCTCCGCGGTCAAACAAGACACGGTAAAGATGTTGATGCACAATGGATAAATACTTGAAAGTGGCGAGACAATAGTGTATGAACACAGAGCAAGTTTTAATTCTCTCCTGACAGAGTTGGCTTCACCGATTTATACAGGGTGCTGTATTAAAGTGATCTCGCATCTATCATTCCCAATCAGCATTCCGCTAATTTTATGTTAACAGGTTCTTCAATGATCAGAATTCATTTTTATCTAGAGCAGCGCTTTACTGATCGAGTCACTCAAAATGTATCTGCAAGGGACCAATCGCAACTTATTATAGAGAAGCTAGCAGTTTTCGAATAATAAACGATGCAAAAGCTGCAATTGCAGACGGCAAGAAACCATACATAGTATTCTCCGTATTAGTGACACAAAACTGGTGGAAAAACCTACACGCAAAGTCCGTAACCGGATCGACTGATACTCAGCATTTTTAAAGATAATTACGGTCCGTCCCTACGTTACTCTTTTAAAGCCACAACTCTAGCCATATATTCGGGCTTATGCTTAGGCCAGAAAGGTGGATCTATAAAGAGGATGAGTTCGACACATTGGCAAAGAGAGCTCGTGGCGATATTTCCCTAGCAGCATCTGAGCGCCTAGACACGCGGAATCGATTGCGCGCACTAGTAGGCCTTCCAGACGGATGATTTGTGCACCCCAGGAGTGACGTCACATTTCTATTGCGAGGCAGCGTAGTCGACAATACTACGTGCGGTTGCGCACTATACGTGCGCTCGTGCAACATACGTGTTCAAGGAATATGTTTACTCGTCTCGCAGACAGTTCCTGGTTAGAGCATCGTGATTCTATATCGGGTTCACTTGACTGTCGCCGCCCGTAGTTTGGCAATCTGAGTGTTTGACCCTTCTCAAACATAATAATGAACCTTGACCTCTACTAAATAGTCATTGACCCTCTGTAACGCCAGCCGCAACAGACATCGACACATTCTTTTGCTTACAGAAGTACCCGCATCAAAATCGCGCGAACTTGAAGGCGCTTCTTTGGCTTATCAGGATAGAAAGTAGCTCCTTTTTGTTGTACGTGTGCACAAAGAGAAAAGTAATTTAAATGTTTGGCGCGAAAATACAGACCTAGTTTTAATTTATTTCACATTATAATAACCGATAATTTGCAGGGTGAACGACCTGTCTCCATTACATCTCGCTCAGCAAGTCATCATTCGCTCTTGGCTGCAAGCGTGTAAATATTCTGCTCAGCTGCAAGATGTCTTCTCTTGCGCGTGTCTTTCTCACTAGAAATAGCCGGCGACTTAGTCGTTCTGTTCATGTTTCTGCATCTCTCAAGGCAACTGAAGAAGCCAAGGAAATCGGCGAGCTTTCGAGTCATGAATGCTCCTACCCGATTGCTGGAAAACAAGTCGTTCGTATATCGGCGCAACAGGCCGTCGAGCACATAAAATCTGGTAAGAGCCACTTATTTTTGCGTGTTTTCAATCCAGTAGACGAATCTTTTGAAGGAAAATTGATTGATTTTTGTTTCAATTATATAAACTTTAGGATTAATTTTATGTTAGAAACGCAATCTTCGACAGATAAGTCATGTTGTGATTGTCTCAGAATCTATCGCTTGGGAGATGATAGAATTTGTTCAAAATGTAGCTTGTCCACTTTTGAAGATGCAAGCCGTTGATGAAGTTAGATCCACGACTCATAAAGAATCTTTCTTTTCAGTAAATCCATTTTATACTGTAATAAATGATTCCTTGTTTTCTTCGCGACGAATTCAGAAAAAACTGTTCTGTAGTATTTGGTAAAGGACGTGTGACAACAGGAACATAAATAAAAGATAATGTTCAACGATTGTATTTAAGGCGATAAAATATTCGTGCATGGAATCGCAGCGACACCAACACCGTTGCTGAACGCGCTTTGCGAACACGCCAAGAAGAAAGATCTCAAACACATCACTTTGCACCACTTGCACCTTGAAGGACCTGCTCCATGGGCTACTGAAGAGTACAAAGGCGTGTGAAGGCTACAAATGCAGCGCTTACTGCTTTGTTTCAGGAATTATTCGGTCAAACTCTTTGTTCACCGGCGCCAACCTTCGAGCAGGCGTCAATAATGGTATGGTATTAATCAAAACATTGTTTATTAGTAGTAGTTTTTACGTGTGTAAATTGACAGAAAGAAGTGATATCGACTTTTGAAGCAATTTGCATTATTCAGTCCAAGATTTCTTGTTATATATTGGCAAATTTTGGCTATAAATCCCATCAGTGAAATTGCAGGGACGGTGGATTTCAATTCCGTGTTCTTGTCGGAGATTCCGCTGCTCTTCAAACGCAACGTGATCAACCTGAACGTGGCCCTGATTCATGTTTCCGCGCCGGACAGCAAGGGTTTCTGCTCTCTGGGCACTAGCGTGGACGCCACCCGATCGGCGATCATCAACGCCGACTACATTATTGGTGGGTTGACTGCGGTCGTCTTGTTGTCATGCTTATTTGAACATTGGTCAGTACGGGAGGTATTTTTTCCACTTGGCAGCAAATCTTAGGCCATTCAGATTACCCTGACTTTCACTTTAATTACTTTCTCTGTCTCAATCAAGAAGTATTTCTTAACTACACTTTTCCATTGCGGCTGGAAATCGAACAGAAATTGACACTTACCTAATAAATGCAAAAAGGTCCATCAAAATATAGCCAGGGGGACCCTGACAGTTTCTTCTGTGAACGGCTGTGACGCAAACTTTATGGAATGATGTCAACTCCATGATAGCCCTGGGGCTGTATTCAGTAACGCGCCAGAGTGCTCGCGGCGTGCACTCCCACTGTGTTAAGAGATAGGCAGGAGTTCACGCCGCGAGCACTCCGGCGCGTTACTGAATACGGCCCCAGGAGACAGGATGATAGTTGAAGTCCATAGAAATTCTGGGTAGCATGACAGGTGGGAGCACATAGCGAGGCGCGGATATATATCTAACAGCTGGACTGCTTTTTTAGCGATGGTAAATCAGAACATGCCGCGAACATTCGGAGACGGTCTCATTCATTCGTCGCATATTGATGGAATGGTGTTTTGCGACTTCCCCCTTCATGAACGACCAAACTCGAAGCTAGGTGATCAGGAACTGAAGATTGGGATGACAATCGCTGAGCATTTGGTTGAAGACGGCGCCACGCTTCAAATGGGTATCTATTTTTTCATTTTGCGACACTAAAGCAACATCTGATGCAAACAGCAAATGGTCTGTAAATATGGACATTTTTTCAGTGTCACAAAATCCAAATTTCCCATCGATTTCGTTGAAATAAGCTCTCGTGGCACAAACACGTCTCTGTTGCATGCTCTCTATTTGAATGAAAAATGCAAAGAAACAGATCCCCGAGTCCGGCCATTATTCCCTATATGCGACATATCATCCTCATCCATCCTAACATAGACGATTCGTTCGTGAACACCCAGATTTAAAAAGCAGAAAATGTCAACGGAAGCTGTTGCATTGTTTTAAAGCATATAGTGTTATAAAATTGAGCCGCCCTTATTCAGGCATCGGAGCTATTCCCGACGCTGCGCTAGTGGCGTTGAAGAACCACAAAGATCTCGGCATTCACACCGAGATGTTCAGCGACGGCGTGCTTGATCTGGTTGAGAGAAATGTCATAACCAATGCTCACAAGAAGATCCACCCTGGCAAAATCGTGTCCAGCTTCGTGTACGGCTCGAAGAGACTCTACGAATTTTTGCACGACAATCCGATGATATGTAAGACTTCTGTGTTCAGAAATTTGTGATTTGTAGACGGAGCATAGCATGCGATTGTTAAAATGTACTGTTTTATTGGTTCGTTTTTGAAACGAGTAATTAGAGGAGGAGATGGTATGACTTCTTGAAAATGCGCCCTGAACTATATGACACTACTACATCCAAATTATCGCATAAAATGGCTTTTTTTAATGCTTAGGCTAAGAAATTCAGCCAAACCTGATGCCTGAGCCTATGCATGTAAAGGACGTGAATGAACAATATTTGATTAACTGCTCCCCTTTCTTTCAGTTATGGGCGACGTTTCATGGGTGAACGACACTTCGATGATCAGGCAGAATCCCAAAGTGGCGGCCATTAATTCAGCCGTCGAGATCGACCTCACTGGTCAAGTTGTTGCCGATTCAGTAGGATCCCGATTTCTCTCCGGTATGGTCATTGCACCCTAATGTTTTCTAAAATCGCAGCGGACTAAAGGCGTATTTATTCTCTACATTTCTTCATCACTAAAAACATGATCAGTCACGCGCTGTAGTCGGTCAAGTTTTCATTTTTAAGGCGTCACCTTATGTGGCGAATCACAAGTTTTGCCAAGAATTATTATCAATTCTTGATTTAAACGTGCAATAAAAAGTAGAATGATGAAGTGTAAACCTTTGAAGCGGCTTGCCTGATTCAGGCGATGGTATTTATTGATGAAATTTTTTTGAGTGTATATGTGGGAAAGAAGTGAAAACTTGTCGCTTTATTCGATATTACTTAAGTTCAATTTACGCGCTTGACCCGCTCGCACGCTCTACTGCTCTTTATAAAACGCGCTGTTTACAAAAATTTGCGTTGCGACACTTTCTTCATCTCGATGCTATTTTGAGTATGAAATTACATCAAAACTTAGTATAAAATGGCGTTAGCCCACTTCGATATAAGGCATATTTAAGAAACCGCTTTTATTTTAGGATTTGGCGGTCAGATTGATTTCATTCGCGGTGCTTCACTCTGCAATGATGGTAGAGGCAAGCCCATTATCGCCCTTCCATCACAGACCAAAAAGGGCGAATCGAAGATCGTTCCTTTTATCAAAGAGGTAATGCGTTGCTGCCGTCGAATACCTCAGGGCTGCGCAGACTTTGATGACATTTATTCACCAATACTTATATATAATTGCGGACAACGTTTTGGTTGTTCCGTTGTACATTTTGCACTCTTGTGTCAAAGTATCGGTAAATAAGATTTTCCTCGAAGTGAAGTCAGCCCAACCCTTTCGCACCCGTTTTTTACCTCTGAATCGGACATGGGCGTGGATGTGGGCTTGGGGGTATGGCCGAGTGACTTGAAGACCCAGTAATTATTACTTTACAAATTACGGTTTCCTTGTTTTAAATAATTCGCCCAGTTTTTAATCCAATAATAACGACATTAGTTACCGACAAAAATCACTTCAAATCCCGAAGCAGTCGAGAGCCGATAGAAATGAGACCTCAGTACTTTCCAGTACTCCCATGTCTGCTGTGGATGCGTCCTGAAATATGCGAATTCAGAAAGTTTGTTATTCAGGGCGCCGGCGTAGTGACAACGCGCGCACACGTGCACTACGTAGTTACGGAATTCGGCATAGCACAACTGTTTGGTCGGAATATGCGTCAAAGGGCATTCGAGCTGATCCGCATCGCCCACCCTGATCATCAAGAGAGGCTAGAGGAGGCGGCGTTCAGCCGGCTTAAAGTTATGCCGTCGCCTGATTAATATAGTCTTTTTGTTACGGGTTGAGTTGCTGAAGTCTGCGTCATAGCCGCGAATTGTTAATCGCGTCGCGAGTCACACAAAATATTGCGGAAATCGTTTATAGCGGTATATTAGGGACCGAAAGATTTTGACCCTTATAAGCGATAATCGTTATTAACAATTTTTGTCCCGTACAAAATATAGGAGGCCGAAAATTCGGGACCGGCCAAACTAGATCGCTTTCAGCGAAGAGTTGCTATAAGCAGTACCATAATAAATATTTTGTACTGTATCTATAACATCATCCCATCCTTGGTCCTGCAGATGCGGTAAATTTGGACACCGCATTCGCACATTTTCTGGTTGATGCAATAAGCATTTGCATTCACAAAATGGTGAAGTCGCCATGACACTTTATTTGAGGAAAAGCTGTGACGCAGACTTTCCAGCTGTTTTTGTCAACGTTTCGCCAGCTTTGTTCTTCGAATATTGACCGAGTGATTTAGCGCTGATTTTCTACTTTGTGTCGATTTTTTGCAATTGCATCTGGACTGTAATTATACATGATGGTTTCGACTACAGACAGTGCGCCATTTGTGAGAGAAAAATTTAACTTACTTCACTTGTTAGATTGCTGACAGGTTCACTGTGAGATTAAAAACATTACTTAATGCCAAAATCGCGGTGTTAGGCATGCGTCGGCCGACTGGAAAATTATACCGTCGTGTTCATTTGCCTGGCTCATACCCTCTATCATAAAATGGACCCTGCGACTTAGCGGTGCAAACAGTACTCACAGAGCAGCCTCGTAGCAGTTTGGTCTTGACACGATCATTGCTTGATCAGCATAAAATGTCTAAACAATAACGTACTGCTATGTGACGCCTCGTCAAACGATTTGGTCACGTGGGGAGGGGATACCTTGTCCAAACACGGAGAACTCGTGGACGGAACTTATACCCCACCAAAATAAAAAAAATCGCCTGATTGCGCTAAGTTCAGTAAATGATTTAATACTCACCGTGTCGTTGGTTGCGACGCCCACGGCGAGTGTTAAAATCATTTACTGAACTTAGCGCTCATGAAGGGAAGGATTACGGTTGGTGGGTGTAAGTTCCGGTCACCAATTATAGGTTCTGGTTCAGGATTATTAGTTCCGGGTACAGATATCGTAGTTAGTACACATTTTGGGGTATCAGAAGAACTGAAATCGGAACCAGAATCGAATTCACAGAACCGAATGCAATGCTAGCAGCCGTCGTCCTCGCCCATCATTAATTCATTTAATTCATTCATGCACCATACATCGACAACTCAGAAGTACGCCTCAGCTACCTTTCTGATAAGGAAGAGGCATACTCACTTGATAGCGAACAATAGTATAAACGTCTTCAAATCAATAACGTGCGATAGCACTCGGCTTTGAGTGCTGTTAAAAAAAAGCAAAAACCAATAATGGCGCACTCAAATGACTATACTTATCAACAAGTTAAGAGCAGAGTTCGAATTGAGTTTCAAACTGATCAGTTTGAACAATAATTAAGGAAGCGGAAGGAGGGAACGCTTGCTAGTTCCTGAATCAGAAGCAGGTGCGAACCGACCGTCAATTAACCGAGCTATTTATTTTCAAGCAGTGAAGCATCATGAAGTTGCCAGCTCATAAGCCCACTGAACGATGTTCGCACTTAGTTATTGAGATAAGCAGTCGATGAGATATTGTTCAAAGGCTCAGCTAGTCATGATGTCTCAGCAAAACTCGTCAACCTACTTTCAAACAGTAAGCTTTGCTCAGTTCGTCATCGTTCAAGCGTTGTGTATTCCAATCGGTATCTTTGCCGTTATTGGTAATGCAGTCGTATTGTTGGCGTACGCAAAGTACAAGATGATGAGAAAAGTGTCCTGTGCCCACTTAATCGCAGCATTAGCCGTTTGCGATCTCATCAACGGAGTTGGCAGCATCATACTCAGTATATCTCGTTTGTGGATCGCGCTATTTGACTTTTACGATTACACGCGAATTTATTGCATTGTCACGGCCACCTGTTGGATTATTGCGATGGAAATGAGTCAAATCATCACAATTGCAATAGCTTTGGATCGACTCGTGGCGATGAGCTGGCCATTTTTGTACTCGGCGAGAAACCATCAATCATTTGCCCAAGGCGCTTTCCTCTTCGCACTCTTCATCGGCATCGTCTTCATTGGGCTGTCTCTTGTCGGTATTGATTTCACGGAACGATCCGACCGTTGTACTTGGCGTAAGTATAGCTTATCTCAACTTTCATGGTTAATCAGTTTATTTTGAACATCGAGCATCCATCGATTAGTTCACTTTGTTTGGTTCAAGAATCCCTGTCATGTAACACACTCTTTCGCACGAATTACCAATATATATTCCATTATCATTTTAGTAAGGAAACTTTTCAAGTCAAAGAGGTCTTTTCAAAGTCAAGAATAATATAATCCATAACGATCTGACTTGGAAAATGTTCACTTTTAACAAAAAGTGTCATTGTCGCAGTGAAAGGGGTATCAATCGAGCTGAATACGAAATTACATACAGTAACCTTCTCAGGCCTAAGGCTTTTCGTTTATCAAATGGTTCTATGTAAGTCAATTACTGAAGGTGGAGAATAAGACCGTTTGTCGCTTTAATGTAAACTATCAACTGTAGACGTTTCAGAAAAGCCAGCGCGCGTTGTCCATTCTGTCCATGAGCAAACGATCAATTACTGACAAATCATGGTTGATGCGGACGCAAATAGTCAATACGGACGCGCCGCGTACCCGTAGGCCCTGTTTCATTAAATTCTAATGACTAAAATCAGGGAAAACTTGTCTGAGTCTCGTATTTTTGATACGAGATCGTATACGGCTGAAGTGTGCTACTCAAGCAGCTAATTACAGATCACCTAGTTTGCGCTTTAGTGAAATGCGCGGTACTCAATATTTTGCAGTATTTGAAGCATTTGTTAAGAAATGGCTTAGGCTTGGAGCATAGTTCCAATATACGACGTCAGATTTCAAAAAGTCGAACATACTTTACATAGTTAAATACATCGGAGGTGGGATTTTGGAGTATGTTTCGCGCCTTGGACACGGCTGTTTGGAGGCGCGGATTGTCGGCTTAAAAGGCTATCTTTTTTTCGCGGACAGAATAAACAGGCCATACAGACTTCTCCGCAACACTTACGGGCGGGACTGTATCTAATCACATTCACATCTCGATTTAGGATTCCAATGTTCTGCAAGTTGTAAGACAGCATATTCTTGCCCGAAACTGCTCGATTTTAACAGTAAATATTTTCAGTGAGAGCAGTCAGTCCCTTATGCGGCGATATTTTCTTACTCTTCAACGCTATCGTCGGACCGCTCGTTGGTGCACTCTACGGAATGGCAATGTACAACAAGAAAAAGTGGGCAACCAAACATGTTGGCTCCGAAATCAGCGTACTAGCACATGACGTACAGCTGAAAGTCAACAAATTACTTACGAAAATAATGTGTGTGTACTTCATCTTGCTTGGTATCCCTATGATATCTCTCTTTGTTTCCATGAAAGTCGCTCCGCCCTTTGTTACGACCTTGTATGTTGGACCAATAGTTAACATATGTTTGAGTCTCAATGCATGCGCCAACTTTTTTCTGTATGCCAGATCCAGTTCGAATCTGCAACCCTTCATTGCCAGCTTACTAAAGGGTAATAAATAAAAGCAATAAGCTTTAGCTTGACCGCTCTGGACAGAAATGGCGTTATTCAGGTATACTTATGGTGGTATTACCAGTGTTTTTTCTCGAAAAAAACGCCTAGGGTGACGCTTATTTGGATTTGCAATGTTCATGATTCACCACAAGTCAATTATTAGCACTCTTATATATCTCATTGGTAGAAATAGCAATTGACTAAAGCACCACTTGTTACTCTCCGTTATGTTACCTCGTTGCTTCGCACAATGACATTACATTACGCTGTTTTTGTTGATTAATAAAGAAAACTGCATTTATGGCGTTTCTAAATGTGAAGTATGGTTTTTCCACTACTTTTCGAAATACCCGGTAGCATCGCAATCAGCCTAACGGCACAAAAGCTTAGAATGTTCTTAGAACTGCAGCAATCCGGTTTTTTCCGATGCTTCAATCGAGCATCAATCGCTCCAAAAATGGAGTTCCACCCCATGAATAAGTGCAAATTGCATCCAAAATCATACGGTAGAGTTCGCGTTCATAACGCTTCATCAGGGAATGCACAAATACAAAAGGTTTCTCATGTGTTGTGTGCTAAATTCATTCTGAGCGCCACATTAAACTCGCCGCGTCCTCAGAGCGCACTAATTTAAGTGATGTTCTCATAAATCTAGAGCGAGCATGGGGACCTGTCAAAGTGCCGTTACACGGTGAACAGTTTACGGTAGTGATAGGTCGATGTGAATTTCTTGTCAAAAGTGTGTTCGTCAAATGCAGCTATTTTCATGATATTACTCGACATCTGTCATGATAACAATCCTTTAAACATCTCT
>NIUQ01005193.1:0-11439 GCA_002796945.1 Plectus sambesii
TATAACTTCTATGTTTTTAATCGCGCTGAGCAAGAGATGGGTCATGGTTTCTTATATTTAGGACTGAAAATTTGATTTTAGACTTACTGGCTCTTCCACAGTATACCGGCGGCGCTGGAGCGATGGAAAATTGGGGCCTTGTAATTGGTGAATATCAGGAATTTTTGGCCAAGACGAACGAAGCTTCCTCTCTTGAGCTCGCTGAAATTGCTGAAGTCTCTGCTCACGAATTATCTCACCAGGTATATTCGCGTAAACAGAAAATGATATTTTAGCGCGAAATTAAATGGAACATAATTAATGTTACTTCTTATGCTGTAAAAGAGAAAATCAGTCGCAGATACAGCCCACTGTTAGTTTTGGCGTTAGAAATCTATGATGTGTCAGAAACTTTCATTTCTTACCTCTTGCAAAAGATTACGAAATGACCGAGCAGCGATTATGCGTTGTTTTCCAGATGTAAAAATTGTTTCAGTGGTTCGGCGATTTGATCACGATGAAATGGTGGGACGACATTTTCTTGAACGAAGGATCTGCTCAATACTGGCAGATCCTCTCGATGAACGCCAGCCTACCCACTCAGACAAACTACATTGTATGCATCGTTTTGATACAGTACCTTGATGCTCAAGTATAATGTCGATTTATCATTTCCGATGAACACTCGACGATTCGAAATCACCGATATTGGCTTACTTGTCGACGGTCGACCGACTACGCAGCCCGTTGTTACCAATCAAAACCCTTTCAGCGGAGTCACTTACTACAAAGTATGCTTTACTTGTTTAACATATGAATTATTAATTTACTTCAATAAGTAAATTCATTTGAATTATGTTATATTTATTAAATCAAAGTGAACTTCGTACCGGATGGTCAGTATTTGAAGGATTGAATCAGATTTCTAACGGACCAGACAGAAAATAGAGCAGAAGCATTTTCTTCTTGAAGCTAAGACGAACTAAGCTAGGAAATGTCAAGTTATTCATTTCCGATAGACTATTTTGATATCAGTGAGGGCCATTTTCTATCAAACATTCCACCACGCCCGGCTTCAAGCAGTTCATTTCATATGTAGCTTTCGAGGCAAAAAATTTAATAGAACTTCTCACTTTACAGGGCTCGTCACTGCTCGATATGCTCAGCTATACACTTGGAGCAAACGTATTTCAACAGGGACTGAAGCTTTACGTCCAAAAATTTGCATACAGTAATGCGAACCACGACGATCTCTGGGCATGCTTGACGCAGGTAGTTCAATGGCTGAATTTGTATCTAACATCGTTTTTACTTAAACCGCCAATGAAAGCTAGCTGTAATGGAAAACCACTAGCGCAAAAATTGAAGAAATGCTAAGAAGGCCCAATGAATACATTGTCGTCAACGCCTAAATTATATCAGCGCGCGCGAATTCTTATGAGTTAAATGGAAAAAATTAGTAATTTACACAGCCTGCACGATATTATATTTGCGCTAACTCGCGCGGGCTGCGCAAATTATTGATGTTTTTCGTCCCATGCTTATGAATTAGCTCACCGGTATCAATTTGGTGTGGAGGATGATAAGAAGGTAATCGAGATGAGAGAGAATGAGAGAGAAGTGCTCAAACTCTGTTTTCTTTCAGTGCAAGATTTTTGACGACATATATTAATAGCAAAAGAAATTGAGCACATTTAGACAGATTGTTGTATTGTTCATAATAATATGAGAGAGACTATTATTTATATGTAAAATAGATAAAAAAAAGCTTTAGCATTCGCTCAATTACAGTAATCATACAGATATTTCGTCGCGAGCAAAAGCAGATAGTCAAAAGGGTTTACTTTAGTTCAGTGATCCATTTCAAAAAGGTGTCTGACCGCTGCAAGTATAAATTTTAGCAACTTCGCATAAAATACTCGAGCTATTTCAGGCGGCTGCGGCGAACGGTATCCTTGATTGGAACAGCACCCCTCTGAACGTGGGAAATTTGATGAATCCGTACATATTGCAAAAAACCTTCCCCGTATTGAAAGTCGTAAACGAGAATGGCGTCATCAGATACTATCAAGAGCCCTTTGTTGCCCGCAGCCTTCTCTCGCCCAGCATCTACAATTATACGTGGAATATGCCAATCTTCACTCAAATGAGTAACCAACCAACACAATATGTGTTCGATTACTTCACAGGCATTAGCAGCAAGTCGACGAGAGGTGTAGTCGGGTAAGCGAAATTACGATCCTACTTATTAGGTACTGCGAAAAAGACAACGCGAAATGTCCGTTCTGTCCGCAAACAGAGGTTGGTGCAATGGACAATGGGTGATGGGCAGATGACGAAGAGCAGTCCGCGTGCGGTCAACGGGCTGTCCTCAACTTTTAGTATTAGCGAGCGCTTCGATTTCTACAAAATTTTGCGCGCTGTACACTCTTTCTGGAGCCTGTATCATAAAACTGTTGAAAACTGAAGAACTGAGAAAGTGAATCTCAATTCTGCATAATCGTCGCCGCATTATTACGTGCAAGATTGATACCCGCGCATTACTAAGACTCAATTTATCAATTATTAGCACTCTATAGCTTTATGAAACAAGCCTCTAGCTGCGAGCGCGCGTCCTTTTGTCCATTTGCGGGCAGAATGGACAAAGAGAAATGGAATGCACACGTTGTCTTTCTCGATGCTTTGAGGGGCGGAACTTTATATTGAAGACAGTAGAGTGTATTAAAGGGGGTCATTGGACGAGGATGAAAACGTGTCTTTTCTTTTATATATGTGTTCATTACGAAATTCGGCTATCACCACATAAAATTACAGGAAACTTTGAAAAAATCATTTGCTCCTTTAAACTTTTGGTTCCTCCTCCTTGAATTTTAAGTCTTGCTTCGTCGCTGATACTTGATTCATGTCATTTCCCATTATCTGAATGTATTCAATCTCATTCTTTTACGTATTACCATTGTTTCGCTATCAAAAGAATTGGAAAGAAAACTTTTAGGTCAACCCAAACCACGAATGCAAATAGATGCCATAATATAAGTTTACCATATAGCTTCAGATGAGCTTAAAATGGATAGACGGCAGAAAAAAGTAAAAAATAATACTTAAATTAAATGTCAATTTAGAAGTAGAATGGAAATTAAAATAATTGATAGAAACATAAAAAACTTCGTGTAACTCTTATTATTCAGCACTTGGACTGTCCAAAATGCCGGCTTCCGCAGCTTTATGCGAGTGTGGTACGACGATTCGACATGGGCGCCGATTCTGAACCAACTTAACAGCGATCCATCAGTTTTTGAAGTGAAAACAAGGGCCATGTTTCTGTCGGACACTTATGCATTGATCGGGTAAAAGCCGCTTACCTTCTATCTTTCAAGTCATTAGAATTATTCAGAATCACTCTTTGAAGCTGAATCCGTTCCAACTATTCACTTTCCTCAATGCACCGCTATCAAATTTTGTTCACCTGATGAATGCGTCACTTTTTCATGAAAGTTTACAGTCATCTGGCTTTGTAGTAGTACTGCTCTTTCATAAAGCGCAAACAGATATCAACGTTCAGTTTTTTATCATTCAATATTTTTATCTTTTATTCAACATTTAATATCTTTTTTATTTGTCACAGCGCATATTATTCGTTTATTCGTCGTAGTAACAGTAGAATTTCGTGCTCGCAATGTCAAGGCTAAAGCGGGATCTGAAATAATCGCCTCTGCAAACTCATATTTTCCTTATTATCTCTTTGACATACTGCGTTAGTTCAAGTACAGCAAGTGCGCAATCAAATTCAATGTTACGATATTCTCTCAAGCGTTTTGCTACGGTCAAAGAAATTTGAGCATAATTTGACAGATTTTCAAAGAAGTGTACAATTAAATTAAAAGTATTGCAGACGAGGTTCGCTTCCTTGGCCGCGACTACTCGACCTGACGCTTTACTTGACAAAAGAAACTGATCAAGCGCCGTGGAATGCAGTGCGCGGAGCTTTTGATTCGCTAATAGGCAATCTCAAATATCAACCGGAATACAGTATGCTGCTGGTGGGTTACTATTTGCAAGTTTTTTTTCTTTGAAAATGAACGTCATATTTTTCAGACATATCTGCGAAATCTTACCAAACCAGCATATATACAGAAAGGCTGGGTAAATGGAGGGCTCTGGGATATCAAGTAAGCTTCGCCTCGCCATCTCAATTAACTGCTATGAAAATGACAACCATTTCAGTATATTGTCGGCGCAAGTTACAAGTCTAGCTTGCCAGGCAGGATATACCACCTGTTTAAGCGCTGCAAATCACTACTTTTCTCTGTTTGCTGCGCAGTGTTCGAATTCGGTGTCGGGCACGAACGACTGCAATCCGTAAGTAAAGAGCTGCTGTAAAATTGAATGCGTTTGTGCTTCTCTTTGAAGCAAGCAGGATGTGTGCAAGCACATTTTATATGTGACGTGATCAGTTAAAGCCCCTATAGTATTTTTGAGGATATGCGTACGAATATGAAAGCCTCCTTCTGTTCAATACACATTCTACAGCTGCTTAGCACGCTGACAGAAACTTTCAAAATTCTGATATTATAAAATTGTCAACTAAATAACTTCAAATATTAGATTCCATACCATCATCCAAATCGTCATGGGGTATGTCAACATCGTGCGCTTAAGTCAAGATGTTTCAATGCAAATCAGGCTTTTGAATAGTTTTTCTATGAGAAAATAACGGCTCTTACGCAAGTGCAAAATTGTTGCGGTTAATCAGTATCGCGACGGACACTCTTGAATTCAGTCCAGTCCACTTCAATAACTCTTTCATTCGGTCGCAAGAAATACATAAAGGTTAGCACAAATGGAGAGAGATTGGACTGAACTGAAGAGTTGCCGCGGCAGTTTAGGCCAAAAGCACACATTTTTGGTCGGGCGCGAGTAATGCGATTCTTTCATTCAAAAGCGCTCATAATCCTTATTTTCATTGAGGCATCTTGGTTTAAGCACATCATACTGAAAAGCTGCGTTGTGGCGTAAACTTGAATACTTTTCGTTTGCCAAAAAAAAATACTGTTTTACCTGATTAGTGATGCTTTCCTAATCAAACAGGTCGGTGTACATATCAAATCAATATGATAAATATCCCATTTAATTTGTATAGTGTCCTTATTACAGTGAGCCGATAAATATAATGGCTTACTGTATTTATTGTGTTTAGACTGAAGCCTGACCTGAGACGAAGCATGTATTGCTTTGGCGTTGCGCAGAATAAGTCCTATTGGGACGTCGCGAACAACTTGTACAACAAGGCTACGAAGTTGGAGTTCTACTTCACAGAAGAAACCGATAATTTGCTTTACGGCATGTCATGTTCCACGGATCAATTAACTCTTACAAGGTGCAAATATATTCTTACATTCAGTGTAATCTTATTATACAGGAATCCACATTTTCTTTCATTTAACTTTCAGCTTATACACATTTTCTCTGAGTAATGTCCGTATCCTGCGCTTAAACATTTTTTTGCTGGACTTTTTCATCATAGTAATGGCGGTAAAGATAGGTAAATTGCAGAAGATATAAGCATGGAGCCAAGTCAAAAAAGTTTGGCTTATTTAACAAATTAAATTAAGATAAATGACATTTTAAAAATGCTAATTGCCACGCATCTGAATTGGAGACACGTTACAATTTTTTCAATTTTCGTCTGCGGGTATCTGTCGCCACTCTCGCACACACTGCCGTCACCATTGATGAAGTTATTGGAATCCCGAAACTAATGCTGATATCATAGCTTTAACTGCAAAGTTCTTATGCTCATGTAATTATCAGAGTTATGAAAACAATTAATACCATAAACATCTGATGCTATTATCACGGGCCACTACTACGAGCGCTATAAGCATCTGAAATTATTTCTTTGCAGCATGTTACGCTACGCCGTCGGTGGAAAATATCAAAACCCGGCGACCGTCCTCCGATACATCGCCGCCAACGATCTTGGACCGAATGCAATGTGGGCATATGTAACCACCTCTACAGCAGAAGTTGTCAATGGAGTGCCGAATTTTGATCAATTCGTTCTACCTATGGTTAGCCACTGGAATTCGCAAGCCCAACTCGCGCGGGTAGATTTGAATTTTCTTTTTATTCGGCTATAGCAACAGTGTGGGAGAATGTTGGGATGTAAAAATATAATTGATGGCAATTAAAGAGGTTTAGGCTATATTTTCACCAACTCAATTTATAGATATTTTGCTGTCTATAAAATCGAAGAATACTTTATGACTTTCTTTTATATGCTGTATCTTTATTATTTAAAAGGGAACGGTATGTGAATGGCTTTTCACTACGTCAAATACCTTTAAGTACGCCATTCATCGTAGCTTTGTACCAGGCTCATTACGCTCATATTATCAAACCCTAAGCCAAACCTGAACTGTCGCGTAACCTTTGTTGCCATGTTCTCCTCTAAACAGTTCAGCTAAGCAAACTATCACCTGCTTAGCGAGTTATTCGAAGAATGCGTCCCTTTGTTCAGCTTAATATTTTAAATTGCCAAGAGTGATAGGGATGACTATGTCGCCACGATAGCCCTGAGGAATAACACATAAAACTGATAAGACACTCAAGCCAACAGAGACCCAGCCTCGCTTTCATGAATCCATGATGCTTCCGGTATTAAATGCCCCCTTCTAATGTCGCATTATTCAAATATGTCGGGACTTTTAATGTCTGATGTGAAGTTAGAGTCAACGTCAGAGTTGGATATATTTTCAAATTCAGATCAGATATTATTCAGTACATAATATTTTCGCGATAATATTCTGGGCCTGA
Source organism: Plectus sambesii (assembly GCA_002796945.1). Lineage (NCBI taxonomy): Eukaryota > Metazoa > Nematoda > Chromadorea > Plectida > Plectidae > Plectus > Plectus sambesii. The sequence goes on from NIUQ01005193.1 coordinate 6,796, forward strand.
AACGAAGAACTCTGACCATTAGACCGGAAACCAGCGTCAGATATTAATATCCAAGCTTGAGCAAGTAGTGAATATCAGAAAATATTTAAATGCCATAATTAATGCTGGCACACATAGTAATTGTGGTATTCGTTTCAGATGCAGGGATTTTTGAGCACCCCCCAAGCGACTGCTGCGTTCTCAGCGAACGAAGTGGCGGTATGGAACAGAGCAATTGCTCAGGTGCAAACAAACATTGCTTGGGTTAGTAACACTAAGCCGGCCATTGCTCAATGGCTGCAGACCAATTTCGGATCGTGATTCTAGTCTATAGTGACTATTTGAAGCACATCTTTAGTGCTAGAAGAAATAACTGAATCGTGCGAAGTTCGTATGAGCAATTTAGATGCTTTATCATTACTACACTGTCGTTTAAATTGTTGCTTACCGTCGTTAGTGAATAAATTATCAGAATGGATGCATGTAAACAGAAGTTATCTGAGTACGAGTGAAAATATAGTTTACGCAAAGGTGAATGAAATATAAGGAGGTAAAAATAGTTTTTGTTCACCAAAATTGCAAGTTTTCGTGCTGCTAATCGTCATGTCATGAACGAGTTTTTTGTCTACGCGTGGGCACTAAACACCTCGTCAAAGAACCGCGATGTGTTTGTAGGAAAACCTGAACCAACTAAAAGGCAAACACAACATTAACCGTTCGTAAATTTTTCTCTGCGTAAAAGGACATACAACACGAGGGTGGAATTCGGTCAATTCGCGACGTGATCGATCTTGATATTTGTATACTTATCCTCATTTGCGATGCCATAACAACTGAAGGATATCTTTTTTCTTTAATTTAAGTTTATCTCGTGATCGAGAAGGCTATAAAATTGACTGGGTTCCTAAATCACTGGCTACTACGGATGAAGCTTAACGATTTAGCCATGCTATAGCGGTAGTTCTAAAGATTCCCTAGAGATGGCAGCTTTTCGTTGAAGCTGCAACAAATCCATAAGTGACGATTCAGAATCAAATTATTTGCTACAACTGAACTTTACATAAACGATGGCAGCACTATGAGATAAAGGAGTAAAAAGCAATAGACAAACGAGCAAAAGTGCATTGTATCGCGAACCAACGCGTTACGATTTGTCTAGCAGTCCGCGAGAACCGGGCGGGGGTTCCGATATTCCGATTTTCCCCTGCCAAATTTTAAGAGAACTATAATGACTTTCCCCATAACTCAACTTATGCCCCTCAAAGTTTTCTGAATTCTCCTTTACCGGCTGTTTGATTTTCGGCACTCGTCTATTCTGCATGATTAAGTATTGCAACTAAAAACGTGACATTGTTCTTCACTGATCAAAGAACTATTATTTCGGTCGTTGCACAACAGATGGTTTGTCTGGGCGCAGCAAATTCGCGGCGAATGAATGAAGATAAAACAACAACATTTTATCCATGCGAAACCGGTTTCGATATGGTATCGATGTACTTTCTACGTGCTGGGAAGAAAGGGCAGGACATTTGCAAAATCCAATCATGACTGAGACGGATTCTCTTCGATTTGTGATCGATTCGAAAAATCGAGGATCGCATTGTCATGAAGCGTGACAAAGCGAACGGTGCCCGGATTCATCAAAACAAAGCGTTCTGATTTTCTCTTTACAACAAAGGATCATACAGTTTCAAAAATTGAGTATATATACGCTAATCTGCTCTTCATGTTGCACTTCTCATTGCTCTCCTGTGCTTCACTTGTTCTTCTATCATCCATAATAAATGAAGTCTATCGTTTTCGTCGCCGGCGTGCTGCTCGTCATCGGGACGGTTGACGGCTTCGGGTTCGGGCTTGGCGGTGGTGGTGGCGGCGGCTGCGGCGGCGGCTGCGGCGCCCCGCCGCCGCCTCCACCGTGTCCTCCACCACCACCGCCACCGTCATGCGGTTGCGGCGGCGGCGGCGGTGGTCTGAGCATGCCCAGCTTCCCCAACCCCTTTGCNTGGTCTGAGCATGCCCAGCTTCCCCAACCCCTTTGCCGGCCTAGGCGGCGGTGGCGGTGGCGGATGCGGCGGCGGCTGTGGCGGACGCAAGCGACGTGAGGCTACCAGCGCCATTAGCGGTGACGCCAGTAGCACCTTGTGCACCAGCGAGAAACTCCGTCAGATCCTCCATGAGGTGAGAATCCTTTTTCTGATTCACGTTGTTACAACAGCATTCATAAATAATTCTTTTTGGCAATATTTGGATAAAACTTGAAACAGGAAGCAGTTATATTTCAATATTAAAGCGTAGCTGAACTCTTTAAGAAATAAAATCTTTTCAGAACATCTCGGGCAGCACTGCTGAATCGAAGACTGCCATTCAGAAGGCGACACTGACGAAGTTGAAGGGCACCTACGACGTCGTCTGCGGCAAGGGAGACTTCTCTTTCGTCGTCAACAGCAAAGACTTCTGTCAAGAGACCGTTAATGAAGTCACCTGCTACGCTTTCCGTCAGCTCTAAAAATCTGTTCCACAGAGTGCGTTTCAGACATGTGCATGAATTTAGAGCAGTGTGAAGCATCTGCTCCACCGGCTCTAGGGTATATATCACTTTCGCAGCAAATGTGTTTACTTAGTAACTTTGTAGTGTGGATGCAGTTATTGAGTTATCTTGCACAGTAAGAAAATCAGCTCCATCCAAGCTACTAAGTTTCTAAGATAATAATTTGATTGCAGCACTTGGTATATATCCTCGTATGCACATGTCTGGTGTACAATGCATCTTTCTAACCAAAACGTTTATTTGCCAATTTGGCAACGTGTAGATTGCTTTACTATTGACGTATAACATTACAGTTTGTAAAGCGTGAAGCTTGTGCACGCTGGAACTTGTTACTGTTTGCGCTTATTGACGACGATCTTTTCATTACTTCGGTTAATAAAAGATGTCACGACAAAGGAACAACTGAAAAAGCACAGGAGGCCATAAAGTTATGATCGACTGCAGAAAGAGCTCTTTTGTCAGTAAATGTGAAATATAGGGAAGAGGTCGCTGATTACTAGTCCGCAAAATTGTTTGGCAAGTTCCTTATGACTTCAGTCCGACTTCGCCAAATTTGCGCCGTCACCTTATACCTTTTTAAACTATACAGTCTGAGCGACATAAAAGGGTCACTAGGGCGTGTTGATGTTAAAAGTGTCGTTTTAACGATGTGTACCGCAGGGGGTACAGAAAGAATGAGATAATTGATCGTCTTTGAACGCGTGTCGCCGTGGAGAATCGGACGGCGACCGCGACACTGACTCTAAGGGCGCCCAAACTGACACGAACGACCTCGAATGTAACAAACTATTCAGAGTCGTTTGCGGTCGCTGAAGTTCGGGGAAACGCAAAAGTTACCTGCGAGTGACTGTGAACAGCAACGAATGCATGCCATATTGAAAATTTGCTTATATACCAGATTCACTTTGGTACGGACACTTTCTCAATCAAAATGGGACATTTTTTATATTGATAGGACTAGAAAAGTGTCGTTTTAGATTATGGAAGCGTTCTCTTCAAACTGAAGGAGTCCTTTTAAAGTGCAAATGGTATACAACGAAATGCACGTACGATTATTTCTCTGAAATCAAATACATCTCTTCGCAGCCGGATCGTCCGCGCCGATAGCGATCACGTCACTTTGGCCGCCCTGTTTATGGGACAAAATGTACGAAAAGTGCATACCGTAAATCCTCTAATAGACGCCCACCCTCAAATAAACGCCCACCCTCCAGTAATCGCCCTCCTGCAGAATGATTAAAACATTAAAATGTTTGTGCAGTGTTAGTCAATAATGCAGTACCAAGTCATATACGACCAAATGACGCTCAATCTTGGAATTTATGAGTGATGTTATATGTTGGAGTGACGATTGAAACAAAGAAATATCCTCTCTCCAACGAGTGTTTCATTCAAACATTGGTTGAAATAATAGTCGCCCACCCTCCAATAGACGCCCCCCTCACGCCATGATTAAAAAAATAGACGCCCAGGGCGTCTATTAGAGGATTTACGGTATTCGGTCTTGTCGTCGCGCACCTTATGTACTAGTCTCTTAGCAACAGCAAAAATAAGCTCGCCTGTTTCATCAAGGCGATTGAGCGCCGCGCACATATTCATGCCACTAATAATAACTTACTCGGTTAGGGCAGAAATCACTTTGAAAGCGCAGATTTTCTATGTTATCTTAAGCCTACAGTAAATCTTCATAACACGTAATGAATCTGTGATTGTTTGAGGCAACATAGCCAAGAAGCGTTTTATTCAGTGTTAGTCCTCGTAAGCTTGATGATCAATTGTGTATGCGCATGATTGCACTGAGCCGAAATCGAAGCTTGTTCTATTCGTAGTGACTTCTCTCACATCTTTCGTTGTCTTATATTATATAAAGACGATGAAGATTCTATGACTTTTTGATGGCGGGAATGCTCTGTTCTGGTTAATCCGAGTTTTGACCGTTTAGACGGCAAAATCTGAATTATGTGGCTGAAGGGGCCAGAAGTGGCTTCTGTTATTGTTGACTGAGGTATGCCATGATTTGTGATATGGCAGACATCTTTTATTACGCAAAGTAATTAAAAGATCGTCAGTAAGAAAAGAAAAACAACTCATAGCTGTACATTTGATCAGACTGTATA
>NIUQ01005194.1:0-11536 GCA_002796945.1 Plectus sambesii
TTTTAATGAAATAATTCATTGAATAACCATTCCAATGTTTTGCACTTCAACGTACGTTATTGATTTTTCAATGAATCTTTTCATTGTTTTTTCAATGAACTACTTCATTAAAACAATGAATTATTCTTTTGGTGTAAAAACAATGAACTGTTCATTGAAAAACAATGAACTCGATTTAGAGAGTATCTTGCAACTATGACCTAACTCACCATAAGTTCGCCTCAAATAATATTGCACATTTCAGTCTGCACTACACCATTCGGCCATTGGTCATTCGAGCTTGTCTCTGGAGTGACCGATTTCGCTTACAAGGGAGTAGCGCTGAACACAAAGTACTTTTGCTTCTTCGGTTGCCTCAACACGAAATCAGCCCTGCAAAACTACAAAGTCTTGCTGGCCAATGGAACTCAAGGTAAGCACTCTTTGTGCGAGTTATCGCCATTCATTATGCTCATACGTGACAAAGACTGCTGAAGTAAAAAACAGCTTTGCCAACAATATTATCAGTTTGTTTCCTAAAATGTCGTCATTCGGTCTCACTCGCTAGGTTCATTTGTGCACTCAATCTTTTATTAACATATTTTAGTACAATAGCATTGAGAGCACTGCAGAGTTAGTTATTTGCAAATAGTATAGTGCTGCCACGATAACGGCAATGCCATATATTTTTTCAGTGAAACTACGAAACACAGTTTGAGTTGATGTTCAAAATGAACTGAAAATGTGAATTTAGTCCTAGTCAATATCCCAGTTACAAACTCCTTCCGGGGAGTAAGGGATAAGTGTGGGATGTAAGCTGAAGAACGGACCTGGAATTTTGAATTTCCTAGCTGCACGAGGCGCTGAGGAGTCACAATGAATATATTGCGCGGTGGGGGCTCGAACATCTTCGAAGAGACCTCTTGCGGTTCCCTTTTCCTGATGCACGATCACCTTCTCTCGACGCGACTCCCAGTCACGCACGATTTTTAAAATCACGACTTTGAAAACAGAACTCTTTTCCTTACATACTGCTTCGCGGTCGTGATATTCAATGTATCAGCATTTGTAACTACGAATATACTAAACTGAGACATTGATATAATATCTGATGATTCCATTTCCGTCATATATAAACCTTTTGCTGTATTGCAGCCAAATCAGCGCCGGTTGAAAGGACTCTCTATGTCGATGAGATGAAAGCGAAGATCGGAAGCGGCAGTAAGTATTTAAAATCATGTTTAAATGCTCCGCTATTCCAAAATTGCGAATTCACAGAATACGTTCGTATGATATAGTATCCTCGCCATTAATTGTATCATAAATTTTTGCATATTGTTGCTGTTGCCTAATTCGAAAAATTAATTATTAAAAAGTACTATTTATAACATGGGCCACTATCAAGGGACATAGTACGAGGAAGAGTGAAAATTAATTTTAACTTAACATTAGTGTTGCCAGTCATTTATGTAACACAACACGGATTTTCACCGTTTGACGAAGAGGGCGCCTTCCCGCCCTTGTTTTTTAAAAGCGTTCATCCTATTTTAGAAGCTCTTTTGTAAACAGCTTTTCAGAATAATCCGACGCTGCTCCAAAACAACTTCAACTATTTATATCAATAACGACTTGCTTATCATATTAATATTTGTAGAAGACGCTCAGTCCGAGTTCTGTCCCGATCCCTACATCGAGAATATAGTCATGAACGGTATCCAGCAAGCGCCGATCAATAACGCCACCAGCATCGCCAATACAATTCTTTTGCGATTGAATCGCGGACCTGGTACGCTTTTTGCAAAACTTTATTTGTTAAAAGGTTTTATTGTGTCACTTCCCTGATGCGGTTCTTTCAGATATCATACATGAACTTAGACGCAACGTATCTAAAGTGTGTGGTATTTGCAATTAATTTTTTAAAGTTCAACAATCGCGGTCGCTGGCGCAAATAATAACTCTGGCAAAACAGTTATTGATGCATTACAAGCTATTAAAGCATAATTGTATCATGTATAGTCGAATTCATTTTATTTTACTTTTGCTTGCATCACAACGCGCTTAATAACGTTGAAAAGCAGTAATATCGACTGAGATTCATGAAACAATGCAGTTTTAATGTAGTTAGTAGAGTTTGGGAGCAGTGCTTGTTCTCTATACCTAATAGCTTCTTGCTATCCTTGAACTGAATTGATTGAGATATATCGATAAGTAGCAATAGAAGGTTGCGCTATGTTTTTAGCTTTGGCTTTAAGAAATAATTTTTCATAGGCCGTACGATGACCACGGTACTTCTTAAAAAATGGCGCTAAGTATTATTGATAGGAATGACCTGTATTTGAGTGGGTATAACTTGTTTAATAGCCTTATTCCCATGGACCGTCTTCAGTGCTTCTTTAATAAAAATCGACGTCTGTATTTGCTTGTTGTTTCCTTTATTCATTTACTATACTGCTTGCGCAGCAGCATCAAAATACGGCTTTACTATACACCTGGAATTGATTAGGGCACCATCTTCCTGGAGAGGGGAAGCATAATGCTGTAAGAAATTGAAAATTTTTACTTTGAATGAGACCTAATGCAAAACTTTTTGGCCCTAAACCTTAAAAATATCGTATTATGAGAAAGACAGGCTGTATTGAGCAGCTGATTGAATGTAAACTGTTTGCATTTTTGTATGTTCAGCCTGTAGCCACATAAATCAATAAAAGTACATTTCGTGAGTCTCGAACTTCAGACAGAATGAGTTTATGTTACATTGTTTCAGGTTGGGCAGTGGTTGTCGTTCAGTTGGCCGACGGTGGTGTGGTGGTCAACGGCGTTTTCCCTGACTGGAACTTCTGTGACTACAGCGCCATCCGTAATAATGTTGACTTTTACAACGTTAAGGTCGCCAAGATCGATATGTCCTAACTGCTCTTAGCTACACTGTTTCTTTGAACGCAGCCGAATCGTAATTAGCAGATAAAATTCCGTTTAATATATTTCTGAAAAGGAAAGTCATCACCAACTTCGTGCATTTATTTGAAGCACTTTGAATATTGAGAAATAAAAATGTCCTAAGAAACTTTGCGTGCAATAAAGCTGATATCTTTTGCATTTGAGAACTGTCTCGAAGAACTCACCACGGCTTGTTGACCGCTAAGTCGACAGTAGCGCCATAGCTGCAGAAGAGGCGAGCAAGGGTGTATGGGGCACTAATGCAAACAAATGCTTCCACCAAATATACATCGAACAAATAAATACCACCAGAAACTATAGACACCTGGTCATATGTCCGCTCACTTATACAATAGATTATAACTGCCAAGGGTCATCTGTAATGTAGTATATCTTGTGCCAGTAAGGCCACTATAATTATAAAGTCAACTATAGTGTCCTTTTCGGCATGGAACTCCCGCTACCTCGTTCCTAATGATTCTGTTCTGCAGCGGTAGGAACCAATCACCCGAAAAATTTAGGGTGAGCTCGGTCGAACGAGGGCTCACTCGACCGACGGTTCGAGCGAGCTCAGTCGAACGACACTTCGTAGGAACCAACTCACTCGATCGTTAGGTCGAGCGAGCCGCGATTAAAGCGACCTGTCTCTCAATGATATTCATGAAANATATTAAGATATCGGAATGGATGTGGCGGGCTGAGTCCGCCATTTTGAACAATAAGAGCAATTTATGACGTGTGCTCTCTAATCTACTAATGTGTCACTACTAAGCCTAAGAAATGTGTATGTGTCTCGTGAATTTGTGCCTGTATGCGGTGAAATTCGGTGCAATATGTACAGTATTTGGCATATTTTTCGCTGCATAAGGTCGCTCTAATATTTTTGAGGCGTGCCCGATGTCTCGAAAATTTTTCGAGGTGAGCTCGCTCGAAAGAGGTCGCTCGAACGTTGGTTCCTACCGACTGAAAAGTTTGGAATGGACTTTTGGTCGAGTGAGCTCACTCGACCTAAAAAGGCTGTTGGTTCCTACCGCTGCAGCGCCCAAATACTGTGACAAAACCAACTGAGTAGTAGTACAGTGCAGCTGCAGCCTACCCTTACACCTGCGCTCTGTTAAGAAGCTGTAGCTTAAGTAGCTATTTTTTGCGGCTACAGGAAGCGCAGTCATTGGTCAGTTAAGATGTGGATGGGCAGCGAAGGTGGCAGTGGACTGTATTATCCTTTCCACCAAGAGCTGTTACTTTGACTCGCTCGGTATTAGTCGATGCCAAAATTTTTTTGCAACACAAGAGAGCGAATAATTTCTTAATCAAGTGGGATATTCGTGAAAGTAAGCTCGTTGAATATTACACACTCTGACAAAATGGGATCCCAAAGTGACGTATAGCTGTAACCGTCATTAAATTTCTGTCATTACAATAGTTTTATTATATAGACGCTCTGATGGCAAGATATGTGGATATAACGAACAAACACAGTTTTGCTTTCTAGAGATCCGTCTTAGCTGTCGTAAAAAATTGAAACCCCCTCTATTGTTGCACTTGAAAAATATGAAAGCGCCTGGCGTATCGCTGTGATAAAGGGCTGGCGCGCTATATGTGGCATTTATCGTCACAAGGGTGCGTTCAAAGCCATCTGCTGCAATTCTCATGGATGACACTTGCAAGACCTAAACAGTACTTGCAAACTCACGGTAAGTTACGCCTCTTAACTGCAGTAGACAATAATAGCGAAGACAGCGGCTGCAATCGGAAGCTACCAAGCACCTGAAAAATTATGCAAACCTTGGCCATTGTCGTTTTGACTTTCTTGGCACTCGGAAGCTGGGCAAACAGTAAGTTGAAAAAGTATCTTTATTCACTTTAATACCTTGATTTGAGAATATTTTTAAATTTTAAAGCATAGCTTGGGAAGTTTATAGGAAAATTGTTAAATTTTAGTCTGCACGACGCCTGATGGCCATTGGTCGTTCGAGGTGGCAAGCGGAGTGATTGACTTCGCCACGGGCGGAGTGCCGTTGAATAAACGCTACTTCTGCTTTGACGGATGCCTCAATACGCACACCGCCCTTCAGAATTACAAAGTTAAATTAATCAACTCATCGAAAGGTACGTGAAGAGAACCAAGACATAGCTAGGGAGCGCAGCGACATCGGTCAAAGTGACACCCGTATGTTAAAAATATCCTCTTGTACAATCACAGAACACACTGTGAATATTAATATTCGACGATTTGATCTTAGCATTCAGAATATTTCTCCTCGCTTTTAGTGAAGAACGTCACCTCAGTTTTCCACAGGTTCCAAAATGGATGGTACAAAATTTTTCTCTGTCTCAGCGGGCAAATACTCACTTATTTGTAAGTCTGTCTAACCTTCCTTTAGGATGTCTTCAGAATCAATGAATCGTATAAAGCATGTACTAGGGTGGGTGTTAAGGATGTGAGTGACACAGCCAGTTTCAATTACAAATTCAAGAGCAGTTTTCAGATAGTTTGCTCCCCTACTAAAAAGCAATTCTGTATGTTTATGCGTTCAGTCTCAGCCCTCCTCTAAAAGGGAATATCTGAAAATCAGTATTTAAATGTTAAATTGAAAGTGAAATCTTAACTAAGCCGAAGTAAACAAAAGAGAAAGACCACCCGGACTGGTTCTTTTTGAAATAATACTACATTTTTATGACCAATTTCTGTTAATAGAGGATCACTTTCGCATTCCGTTAAGATTCAGTCTAAGAGGTGACATATGTTCAACTCTCATGTTGGCTCAGTCTCACTAAGATTCATTTCTGCTCCACTTTGATCGAATAATGGACGTCACGTTTTCTTCTCGAGAAGATGGATGAACCCTTTTGCATGTAATAATGATTTCAGATGCGGTCGCAAAGAAAGTTGAACGCACGATTGACGTCTTAGATTTCATCAAGAATAACAAGAGAGTGTCGAAAATTCAAGGTACGCGCTTTAACAGAATCTTTGTGAAGCGATCAAGGGAAGCGTAGGTATTCGAGTATGAGGCGACGATCCCTCAGGTTTCCAACAGATGGGCTGAGATAAATATTCTCCTTGCGTTGGCCGAAAAGATAGATTGGCTGCTTGCTCGATCACCAGTTGGTACCCACAATTGTTTGAATGTATGTAAGCATTCGTGCATATCATCAATATGCACTGTTTTCAATATGGATAATTTCCTCTATATCATTGTTACATTGAGTAAAAATTATTTTAGAATAAAAGATCGAATGCAATGAATAAATAAAAGCATAATTTCAGATGACGATCCTCAGGCACTCTTCTGCCAGGATCCTCGAATTCTCAACATCGTCAAGTCGACCATTGAAAGTAGCCCTATCGACAACTGCACCAACATTGTCCACACCGTCGTCCTCAAGCTTGCTCGAGCTGGCTGGGGCGTTGTCTGTACCAAACTGGGCGGCCAGACTGGCGGTTTTGAGGTAAAGCAGTTCGAGATGAAAGCTTACAGTTGTAACCGTTTTGGCCACTTATCAGTGCATTTGTCCAACTAGGCGCCGGTTGTAGTTTGCTTTCGTGTTTAGTACTAAATACAAAAATAATTTTTAATATGTGCACATACTTGGCCCATTTAGTAATAAGTTTGCTAAATTATTGTTAAGTGTTAATTAAGAACTATTTGGTAATAACTTAATTAAATACTCAAATTAAAATTTTTTTAAATATTACGACACTGCACGACATTAAATCCTCTGAATTGTAGGTGAATAGTGCCTTCAAAGACTATGCTTTCTGCGACTATACCGATGTTCGCCCGTCTACAGGCTCTGTCTACAACGTCAAAGTAGCGCAGATTGACAGATCATAAGCTGTACCAACACGTGGCCCAGATAACACAGATTTTGAAATTTTCAAGTAGCTTTGCTTCACTACTCCTCAATAACTATCTAAATTCATTGTAAAAGTAGACGCCAGTTTTACAGGTTTTCGCACAACTTGTGAAGTTATGGGAATGCAAAGAAATAAAATCCTTTTCAAATAAAATTTATTGTTTTGAATGACAAAGAAGAGGGAATTTCAAACAAAGAGTGTATAAATAGAAAATTCGATGCTATATGAGAGCGAAATGAATTTTTCTGACATTTCACATGTCGAAGTGGTATTTTTTCCATGTACTAGTGCGTTTCCGCTTCATAGATATACATGCTGTAGGAAAAACAGCACTGGCCTCCATGCAGCCTCAGTCCTGCCGATATCCATAATTTATCAGTTTGTTGGGAGCAATAATACTAAAAGCAAGAGAAAGAACCATTCAGGTTGGCCGATTTTTGGATACACTCGGTAAGTGTAATTTCTCATGTATTTTCCCTGAAATGCGAGCAGCACTTTTACTCGAACAAACCACTGAGCTTAAACATGCGCCCAGCAACGCAACCGTTCACTAACTCAGTAGTACAAACATCACTGTTCACAATGTAGTTCGAATCAGGAAGGCGCTAGCACGAATATTTTTTCGGTTGCTAGGAAACAAATGAAAGCTGACTACGAACTACAGTTCACTAACACAATAGATCACACAACACTTCTCACAATGTATTTCGAATCGAGGAGGCTACTGACATGATTAATATCCGCGTCGCTAGGAGACAAATGAACGCTAACTACAAACTACAGTTCATGTAGTCGTCATAAATGGGCAGCCCTCAGACCGTCTGCAGCTGTCTGTCAGAGTTGAGCAGTCGACGAAGGAAGCGCTGTGTTGAGTTCATATTCTCCTTCTTCAATCCGCTAGCAAACTTCCTAAAATGAGTAAGTGAAAGAAAACCACTTTCCTGAGTTAGGTATAACCTCTGTTGCAATGAGGTGGAGTTGACCCACTTACGGCCAACTCCGTGCTTCATTCCTTCCTATAGAAAATATTTAGCTAAATTTACTGTTCCGAAATTTATCAAAAACGATTATATCACTATTTTGCACATCAAACCACAAAGCAGCTTGCTAATGCCAGTGGATGGAGAGTTCAGCAAAATGATTTAGTGGCAAAAGGTGAAGTATACACTCTTCGATGTAAAAAGCTCGACGTATGATAGAAGATTTCGATAAATTCAACGCGATTTCATTTCAGCGACGAAGGATTTCCAAAAGCTGCATGATGAGATGCGCGCTTTCCGAGAGGGCGGACAGTTCGATAAACTGGCGGAATACTTCACCGATGATTCATGCATCATGACCCCAATGCACGATCCCATCACCAAAAAGCGTTAGTATTTCGTTTCGATCTTTTTAACACCGTAGTAGGAAACAAATAGTATAGTAAGGGACGTACTCTCACTGGAATATCTATGTGGATTTGATATCTATGTGGACAAGATATGCAAGCATTGCTCATGGCAGCGGTGTACAACTAGGTATTTATTTTTCATATGAAGACGTTCTTCTTGATAAGTACCCTATGGGCGCCTGTCAGTGTTCATACTCTGAGCTTTCCCTGGAATTCAGGCGTTACAATGTTATTCTTGGGCAAGTAAATTCTCTTCTATCACAGTTCTCCTGCGCCAGAAAATTCACAAATAAGTACATTGACTTTGACCTTCAAACCTGCTTTTTACAGTTTTGCAGTATCTGATAAGTTCTATATCACATTCAGAATGTTCCAGAAGTTTACATTTGACTAATCGCACTTCAGAGATGGCAGAACTTCAGGCCAAAGGCGGCGCAACGCCAGAATCCAAAGGGAAGAAGCCCGTCATAACCTGCGTATCGGTCGCTCTCTCCGGAGACCTAGCTGTCGAGCGTGGAACGGCGTCGGTAACTCTGCCAGAAGGCGAAAAGAAAGGATAGTGAGTTTTATCGAGTTTGACCTTACTAGATCGTTGAGTGTGGAATATGTAAATAGTGAACTTGAGCCATGAGCCATAGGCCAATTGAATAAGGGATCTGTCGTGTGCATCTTTAAATCGATAGGGTGTATGGACGACTGATACTTCAATTGCTTTAATCTGAGCGCAACACAGCACATTTATCTCTAGAATATATTGCTAACTGCCCCTAGATTAAGACTTTTTGATGTCAGCAAAGCGCATCTCTGGCCTTATTGTAGGCTGCTTCCCCATCGAAATTATTGAAATGGCTGTAATCAGAATCCGTTTCAAAGACTGATCTGCCTGCGAACCTCGTCCCTTAATACTCGATACAATTATGGTTATCTAATTATATCTATGAATAAAGTTGTTCTGATGTCCAAAACAGCGTCAGCAATGGTGGTCTGTTAGGCAAAATTTGGTAATTTTGTGAACTCAGTCAGAGCAAGTATTTATATTACTATCAGTACGGTGAAGTAGGTTGCGCCACTGACATGTCATTTGGCAATCCTTTGTAAACCTTTTCACTGAAGTAAATATTTTTACAACGATCAATTCCCTATTTTCACTTGCAGCTACCTTTGCGTCTGGCGAAACGAAGGAGGCAAGTGGAAGGTCTTCAACTACTGCCTTGGTGGAAAGCGCGAATGATATTTGATATGAAAGAGAGAGATCATTTTGATAGGAACATAGGAAGCTTCATATACGTTGAATAACACTGCACATTCCGAGCTTACGTGCACTCCAAACTGCGGCAATAGACTTTTTCTCACCGGATATTGTAATTTGCTCTTAGTTTACTGGCAATTAAAATGCTCAAGCAAGCAGATAAAAAAGGAAAAGTTTAAGACAAAGGATTTTGAAATATCGAAGATAAGCTGGTTATAATGGACATGAGAATGACATTTTGTACCGGCTAGCCAACCATTATTGAAGACAACTTAAAAAAGCTGACGCGCGTCAGCTATTGTGAGTTCCTGCGTGCAGCTCATCTTTTGTTCTACAACTTTGGTTCACATATTAAAACATCTTTGTTAATTGAGTTTGTAGATAATGTCAAGTTTCCTAGTGAATCTTATTTTGGGTGATACTCTGGCAGAGCTGACAATCGCTCTCCGCACAAAAATGAATCAACTCTTGTTGCTAGGAGACGAAAAAGTAATTGAGGACTCACGTTTTATTTTTACCTGATCGGAGACGAAATGTTTTCTGATCGTCAGCGATTTCTTCTCATTAACGTCTCGCCGCTTTCCCAAATGAACGGCTGAATTAGTACTTTTATGAGGTGCTTCTATTGAGGCCAAAATGAAGTAGCTGTTATTTCGGTCAGATGGAATCAATCAGAGCGTTGGAGCGGCTTTAACAGACTCACAGACGCGCGATGGCTGACGCTCTGAAGCAGAAAAGAAAAGTGACCTCTCTGTGAATTGGACCCGGAGAAAGAATCCTGTCAGAAAGAAAGAGTCAAATATCATAGGCGTATATTGCATATATTTTCCACGCAGTAAAACAGTCAACTACCAGAGGCGGTTGCATGCGCAAAGAGCAGTAACACAATCATGACCGATTGCGGAGCATTCTGATGGCGTCTCGGTATGAGTGGATTGGAGGTCATATGGCAAGACAAGGTCACTCTTTATATATTATTCACCTTTTTGCAAAGTATACTTTGATAATTTTGTAGAAAAACGAAGTGTAACACGCTCCATAATGGTTACATTCATAAAACGGTAGTGTTGTCCGCAGAGCGCACGAATACGTCTGCTTACCAAATTTCTCCCTGGCTGCTGCTGGAATCTGAAAAGTTTCTGATATGCAGTCAGATGCAATGGCGAACAATTTTTCACTTTGTAACACCTTTGAAGGATGGGCTGAAAATCCGGCTTACTGATGTATTACAGAAGCGTTTTATTTAGAACCTAATTTCTGCAACTAGTTTGCCTCGATGATTTCGGCTATTTACGCGCTGCAGGTGATCTGTCGCACTTTCAATAGAAATCATATATAACGACGTAATGAACTAGTTGAAAGTCCCATGACTTTGTAGGCTCCAAAATATTTAAATGTACCTGCTGTTAAATAGCAACTGCACAAATAAAGGATATATTTGCAGGTTAGTTTAGCTATTTTTTTTCGCGTATTTCTAAAGTAAATCTGGGAGAGGAATTATGGGTTTGCAGATCAGTTGTTAACATTTTGACAGTAATGAGTACAAGTTGAGAAACAGTCATAATTTCTTGCGGTAAATTAGACATTAATACTGGACTCGAGGATAAAGCTATTTTCACGCATTTGGATAACTCAGTCAAAATTTGCTGGAGACAGGAATAACTGCGAAAAATTTGATGCTTACAAATGTCATTTCGTCATCTGGAATAGTATGTCTTTCAACTAGCATATAAGTGGAATTTTGATCTCCTCTGTTTGTTTTTTGCCTTCTCTGAAATAGGCTCTTTTATGAAATAAGACGGAACATATCACCCGGGAAAAACAAAAAGGATATATTAAGAGGAATCTCGCAAAATATGTACAATATATTTTGAGACTACTAACATAAAGTTGAAAAGTGCAGATGGCTTCCTTAAATTGCTAGTTAGGCATTATATGTGTAGGCGTATACGATGAATACACTAGCCTCCGTACAACTGCAAATAACCTAATTAAATGATCATTTTCGATAAAGAAAATATGCGATTCATAATATTGGCATTAATTTAAGTATCACTGTTGAGGAAAAGAAGAACATGGCACAATCAAACAACAACTCTTCCCGATGCACAATTTGTCA
>NIUQ01005195.1:0-11479 GCA_002796945.1 Plectus sambesii
ATAATACAGCAATATCTGGTGCTGAAGGAAATGGGTTTCTCAGAGCCGTCACTGTACCGTCTGATAGAAAAGCACGAATTCAAGCCATTTGACAGTATTGACGACATGATTACAGCCCTTGATGCTATGACGGTGGCCGAAGAGCGAGAGGAGGTTTATGGAAAGTAAGGCAAAGTCTGGTCCAACTCACCAAATTTGGGGATTGTTTGCTTAAGACTGAGGCATATCAATGAAAATAAGGTTGACGGATATTCTGGGAAGGAGAGTGCATTTCTGTTCGCGCAGAAATTTACGGCAAATTAATTAATTGAAAATTATGCATTCAAAATGGCTCGCTTTTATCCTGAAACAATTTACTTTAATCTAACTGTGAATTCTAACAAAATTTAATGACGTGAATGAAGGCGCAAATGCGATGACATAAGATAAAGTTCAAGAAGGATTTCACCAAACAGTCAATCATAATAGTGGCCATGTCCTGTTGTTCATAATTCGCGCATTTCTTAGCATATACGATAGGAATTTGCACAATTCAATCAAAATCCATTGTTTAGCACTGCAATTTGTTCAGTCAACGGTAGCGGCACATATTGTAAAGTATTTTCTTAATTGAAAGATAACACTACCGTTTTTAATGAAGTTAGCGCTTTTCTGTAATGAGAGAAAGTAATTGCCAATTGTATGATTATTTTTCACCGATGCTGTTTATGACTGGCATATCAGCTGCTGCAATCAATATAATATAACCGGCGAAGCAACTCAGATACCATGATTTCCTTTGTCTTTTCAGCTTCGTTCCACCGCCAAAAAATATCAGCCAAACTGCTCCCTGGTTGGTCAGTGACAGCGAAAGCACTTTGAAACCGTCACCGGTTACACTTTGCGCATCAACCAAACGGCTATCAGCTGACGTGCCAGAAACTAAGTGTATTATTTGCTGGGATGCACCGGTATGACTTTTCCTTTATCTGAATTTCTAAATACTCTAACTTTAATTTCTTCTTCTTTTCTTTTATTAAACGTTTGGACTTAATTTGTGAAAATTTCTTTGCCAACAATAAAGTGGAGTAAGGAACACCGTTATGTGCATTAATAGCCGTAGGACTGCTCATTTTATTGTTGTGGTACCAATGTTATTATCGTAGAGCTGAAGACTGTGAGAGTTCGGTTAAATAAACATAGTCATAATAAATTGAATTACATCACACTGTATTGAGCAAATAGTTTAAAACAATGCCAAACTGCAAAAGTGTTCAGAAAAATATTGCTTGCTTTCGGTTTTCTTGTTAAGGGCTGTCCCACTTGGAAACAAAACCAATTGAGTTTCGCGTAGGAACATTTTCGTTGCGGTACCAAGGCTTCATTATCCTCTTCTTGACAAAGAAATTCTAACAGTACAATCACGATTACATGTGAATTAGATTTGATGTACGTTTCGCGCGTACACGTTATCGATGCGAGACGAAAACTTCAATATTCTGTTACAAAAACGGTTTGACTGCAGAATTGTACATTTCAGAGTTCTGTGCTGATCCTGCCGTGCAAGCATTTCTCATTTTGTGGTACGTGCGCGAAGGAGATTACCACAACATGTCCAAAGTGTAAAGGGAAAGTGGCCAGCAAGATTGAGAACATTTTCGTTGGATGATGTATACTTTTCTCTTGCATTGTATTTCTGTCATAATATTGGCACGTTGTCTGCTGTTGAGGTGATTTGAATTATGCTCTTGTTTTTAAAGGTATCATGTTGATGTAAAACTTTAAACGGACGTTTGCTGAAATTGCAGCCAGTAAGTAGAGATGCAGCCTTCCTGGGCAAGTCGTCACGCTAATAGGTGGTCGGGCATATTCTCGCAAGAAATACTGGCTGTGGGGGCTAATCTTTCGATCTTCCAATCTCAATTTTATCAAATATAGAATTAAACTTTGTCCAATATACTCCATTTTTATAATTTCCAGCAACTTTCCCTTTTGAATCGATCCTCTTATTCAACCGATTTTGATCACGGCTTTTATTCAGCCACCAATTGTATAAATTACAACATAAACAATATTGTCAGGAATCGCTATGGTGAACGACAGGAAGTAGAAATACATTAATCGATTGCGTTCATTGCATTAGTAGGTGTGGGAATGCAATTCTCATGTCAGCAGACATTTTATTGAAACAAAACAAGCGGACAGACGGCGCTTAAAATTACTCATTCCTATGATGAAAGTGTAGTACTTCCATGTTTCAGTTAACAGTTACAATCATCACCGGGTTTTTCCGAGTATAAGCCCATGGGCTTGTATTAAGAATCGGCACTTTTCGCGTCTCCACCTTGTCCCCAAATATAAGCCCATGGGCTTATATTTGGAAAATTCAATTACATAACGCTGTCAGCAGTTGTAAACCAAAAAAAAAATTAGAAAAGTTCCTTCAGTGTTTAATTCTCCTTTTTGTATATTCTTACACGCAGACGATGGAAGATCATTTAATTTTGGCAAAACCTATTGCAGAATATGGTCTTTGTACGTAATTTGCATTGCAAATAATTTCATTTCACGCATACATGATGATATTTTTTCGGCACCAAATATAAGCCCATGGGCTTATATATGGAAAGTCAAACCGAATATAAGCCCAGGTGGGCTTATATTTGGGGGGGCTTATACTCGGAAAAACCCGGTAGCGTGTAAACATACTAATCTTTAGCAGAGATCACTATGTCAAGCACACAAGAATACTTCTTCGTCGTTACGCGCTTAATGCGCCACTGATGTATTTTTTTAATCTGTTTCACGTTTTATTATAATGGCATCGAAATCACGTAGCCTCCATATTTACAATTACGCTTTTACAATAAAGCAGTCAAAAACCTGAATGCCATTAATTGTCCTTTCACACAATTAGAACTCAATCGACATGAAAGTCTGGAAATTTTCTTCGAGACCGTCCCACCACATCTCCTCTTCCAGCGCCTTCAAATCAGCTGCTTCGATCTGCGTCAATGAGGTGGTGTCGGTAGGCAGAAAAACCACAACAGTTGACGGCGTGCGTCTTCTTCGAACTACGTAGAAGCTGAGTGATGTGCTGGAATTTTTTGCACTGAACAAGCTCGCCTTTGTAAAATGGTCTGTGATCTTCGCGACTGCTATCACTTCGATGAGCAAAATAACAATTAATCTTCTCGCTCGTTCCAATTACACTACCGCTTTCAATATAGAATAGCGACAGATTTACGAGCAAGTACCAAGTAAGAAAGGATTAAGATTGAAACAGCGCCGTTTGCATCATGATTCTTATGGTTATATTGCATGAACAGACGAAGACCGCAAAGGCGGATTGCACGGCCGGCACATATCATATTGCCTAGTTTAGAGATTTTGCGAATCGAAGTTGTGTGCCTGATTGCGGACACGTATCCTTCCACACTTCAAACATCCCATCTTTGCTCAAAAACACGCTGACTTTAACGATTGTTTACAAACTGAAACAAACCTAGTAAGTGCAGATGAACTTCTCTGCTTAGTGCAAATGTAAGAAGGCTAGTCAGCGATAAAATGTGATAAACGATTAAGTTTTTGAGGGCGTCTTTTGGACGCCGTACTCAAGACAAATTGCACAACTGCTTAGTTGTTGATTATTTTGCCGGTCTTCCGGCTGTCGCCCACGCACGTTTCCGCTGTTAAACGCGCGTCCGTTTGCACCTTGGCCCAGGTAAACAGTAAATAGAGCAATTACGTAGAGAAAATATGATGCAGGTATCACTAAGCGTTCCTCACTCTATCTATTGGTCAAAGAATATAAAACTCACAATTATTGAACATTCAGAAGAGAACTAGGGATTAATCAGGCCGGGACTTCTAAAAGATGTTTGAGATTTGCCAAGAAACGGTGTTGGATGCCGAATTTGAAATTCTGCACCTAGTATTTGGTGCATTCGGTGATTCGTCAATGGGCCGTCGGGCGGATTATAATCAAAAACACTTACAGTCACATCGACGGGCTCTCAATCAATATTCTATCAAAAAATTATATACTTTACTTTAACAGTTTTGCTAACTATTCTATTAATTACTCTATTTATAAATTTCATATATTGTCTTTATTTTTCACCTCAAGATCAAAAATTACAATTAAAAATAATAAATATAAATGTTATACATCATGCATATGCAAACGTGAACATTAGAGTTATGAAGCTTCAATGATACATAACTCAGAGCGACACAAACTCTCTGCCCGCAGGACCATTGGCATATTTCCGCGCAAAAAGTAAAGCAAAATAGTATACAGAGCCCTGACACAAATAACATGCAGTCCAGTTAGTCCAATGAAGTATTGTTCATATATTGACCGACGATCGTTGTTGAGACAATCGATGTTGAGACAGTCGATGTTGATTCGTCCCCGTCGCCGACGACTCCCAGGCCATTTTTCNTTTTGTTCATATATTGACCGACGATCGTTGTTGAGACAATCGATGTTGAGACAGTCGATGTTGATTCGTCCCCGTCGCCGACGACTCCCAGGCCATTTTTCCCTTTTTCGGGCACCACATGGACACGTCTGGCGGCAATCTTTGGCATTTGAAAAGCGCGCGCATCGATCTGCGCATCTCCTCGTGTTTGCCGATGTAGAGAAATGGATTGGCGATTGCATCGAGCTTCTGTAGCGGCCACACGAGGAGAAGACCTTCGTAGAGTATGCTATCCTTTGCGACGCTTGTCATAGCCCAGCTACCTACTGTTGTTAGAATAACCTGAAAAATACATCACTTTATATTCTCTCAAAGTACAGATTACTTAAAAAATATAGTATGTTGCAGTATCAAAGTATAAAGTTCTTACCTAAAAAAATAAATTTTAGACTCAAAATTTTCCTCCGGCGGGATTATAACTGGTACAGCACTATAGCAAATGATCGAAAGCTTAAAGAAGAGTGGGAACGCTTAACAAACTGTAAGAATAGTAACTTAGGTAAGCCTTGAAAGACCAACTCTAAGCAAAGTTAAATAAAAAAGTTGAATATTTTGGCAGTGATTATTTCTCTTGCGACAGTTTTTGTTTTAATGAAATGATTCTAAAAATTTTCTTCATTTGACGCATGTATTCAAAAAGATTAATCATAATTGTTTAACGACACACTGAACAGAAAGAGTTGTCTATACTCTATTAAATACCATTTTTTGCATATTCTCAAACCATGACCGACAATGAAAACCAACCGTGAATATCAGTGTAGCAAGTGACGAGATTCCCATAGAAATGGTCATCTTTTTCGCCAACTTTTTACGATACTCGAGCGCCGTACTGTCAACGCCCGTCGCCACCGCGACGACCATCTTTTTGTAGAAGAGATACACGACAACCGGGAAGAGAAGGACGCTGGCGAAGGCGCAGACCGACTGGAAACATGCAGGCAATTAGCATCAACTGAGCTGATTGAATAGTATCAATACGACTTAAAGCAGCATTCTAAATGATTTTTCTTATTTCTGATAACCTTATCGGGGGGGACCTTATTTAAAAAGCAATTCACAGAAATATGCGCGTTCGTTTCTACATTATTCGATTGTGCATCTTAAGACTTATAAGCTCGAAAAGGCTGATAATTTAAGGAAAAAGTGAAGGTTATTGGATGATTCCATATCAGATATCGAAGTTGTACTACTCGAAACCTCCTTTTCATTTTCAACGCTTTTTCGATGATTTCCAGCTCATTTTCTTAAAAAATTGCAATTCTTGTTATCAAGTGCATATGATTGAACCAACATGCTTGACTTGAAATACGCTTTGTGAATAAAATAATCTCTGCTGGTGATGAGTTGAGATTGTGCAGATTTAGGCATGCTTAAATATGTGAATTTGTAAATTGAGCTAGTTTCATGATTGTAAGTGATTCTGGCATGAGCTTGAAGCATACGATAGTCCTATTGTCGTGCCGAAGTCATTAACACCTCCTATTTTGATTCAGATTTGTTGACAAGAAAGACTGAAATTGACTTCGGCGGGAGACAAGCGTTTAACCCATTTGCGTGCCGACGAGAGGAGAGTTTATTTTCCTAGTTGATGACGCAGATTACAGGATAAGGCACTTAATTGGCGCTTGACTAATATGGCGCCATACAGACTGCCCAGCTTGCATTATCGCCGACGAAAACAAGAACACTTTATTGGATTGGTTTAAATTGTGCAACTCCCATTCTATTTTTGTTCGAAACTTTGCTCACCATACGAAAGAATGCGTTGTTCGCGCTCGAAAACGATGCAGTGACCTTCATTTGAAATACGTGCACCGCAACAGTTTCGTTGCTGAGAAGGAACTCTGCGCCATGAGCATACTACCGTAGACGTGCGTATTCGGCTGTCATTTTGTCCTACGCAACGGAAAAGAATGACTACCTTTAGGTTGTGCTGATAGTCGCTAAATGTGTTGCCGTATGCCATTTCTGAATAGCAGATCGCTGTGCTGACTTTGCCGGTGTTGGCGAATGGATAGATGTAAGCAGGGATGTATGAGAAAGCCACGGAGATGAACAGCGCACCGCCGATCATGATCTACAAGAAAAAATCTTACAAGTCAACTTTATTTTCATCTTTCAATGGCATTTTAGGTTGAATTCTCCTGCCTGACGTTGCAACCGTTATTGTTCCCAAAATAATGCAAATAGTGTCTATGTGCGAATCGCAGCTGCCTGCCAGCAAACATTCGCCTTCTACTGAAATGACAAAATTTATTGATACAGTGTTCCTTACGAATTCGAGATAAGAAAAGAAAAGAAAATACGCTACGTGACGTTTGCAAATTGTAAATATAGCCACAAAATATAGAGGCTTCGGGCAAAAGAGATAAATTTTGCAGGCCTCAGTTTACGTCGTTCGACAGCGTAGGTCGTGAGTCAACTGCTTTTCACCTGCAAAATTTTGTGGCGATCTAATTTTGAATTTCCGCGCACGTAATCACTACTTGATCATTGATGTGTGGAGAGCAAATCATTTGCTCCGATCATTTCAGATAATGTAATGATCAAATCGACAGAATTAAACAGGCTTTAATGGCCGATAGAATGCGCCATGATAATAGCATTTTGTAAATTAAGCTTCACCCGCCCGTCATTAGATCACCTAGTCATTCGATCATTGCAAGAAGTAATATCATGTTTTACACAGTTGCACGCATGCATACTGGTGCCTGCTAACATACTTCAATGCGCGTTACAACTATTGCAGCTATTCATTTGCAGAAAATGCAATTGTCGGCGACAATTTTTCTACCTAACCGCTAAAATCAGAATCATTAAAGTTCTATAGAGAAACTCTAAAAGTTATAATGCCATATTCGCATGCCGCAGAATATTTTTTAAATACTTGAAAAATTTAAAAGTTTAGCACAAAAAGTGCTACAGGATGAAGTGCAATGATATAATTCAAAAACAAGATCAATTTTAAAACTAGTATTTGAATAATCAAAAATACATACCCCAATATATCGCCTTGTTTGAAATCTTTGATAGGTAAGCGGTACCGAGCAAGCGATTATTCGATCTATACTCGTCACCAAGAGCATTATCGGCGAACTTGCTCCAGTCCAAGACCAAAGATTGTTGTATAACTTGAACATACAGTGCATCGGAGTGACTGGCATTGTTTTCTGGTCTATAAAGATTTCAATAAGCTAGTGCAAATTATATACAATGGTACGGAAGCGCGTGAAAGAGGCAAGGGGTTGTTAGCTTTATCTCTGACCGCGCCCTCCCTCGCAGGCAGGCGCAGGCTCGAGCTAAACCCGGTCACCTCGTGCACATCACAAGTGAAACAGCGCAGAATAAAGCAAGAATGTTATCGAGAAAATTCAATGGATATTTGATTACAAACTAAAATTGACAGGGTTTTTCTTAGACTGTTACTTAATGCCATAGTCAGCGTTGAGTGAAGATTATGGCAATCTTAGAAACACGATTTCTGATGCAATTTTTTCGCGTAAATAAAGTCAGTTTTTCAGTTCAATGGGAATTTCTTCCTTACCGATATGACTTGGGAACGGCCTCTTTGAATTGAAACTATTCTTTTTGCTTTTTAAAGTGTCCATATCGAAATGTTAAAGGTACATGTGTTCTAACAATGAAACTCCAGTTACCGTACTTGCAAAAATCGTGATCAGTCGATCGACTCCGGCGGCGAAGAACCCAATACCATCTGCGCTGTCGCATATGGCTTGTGCGCTGATCATCCAGTACTCTTTCAACTCTCGCATCGCCTCCTGCTTCAGAATCGCGATCGCCATCGGCAGGTTGAGCGCTGCCTCGATAAATCCCACAATCATATAAGCTATGAGCGCTGCGTCAAGGATGTCAAATTTATGCGGGTTAGGATCGGGTGTCCATACAGGCAAAGTTCCATTTGAACTATTTGTCGCATTATTCACAAACTCAGCCATTTTCGACAATCCAGCTGATCAGTAGAACAGTAGAGATAAAGTCAAAACTTTCGTGAAGATTGATTCTTTTGAAAGTAAGTTTTTCTTTACTTTCTATATAATCGCTTCTTCAAAAAGTGCGCCGAGCTACTGACACATTTCTGAGGTTTGCCAGCTTATGGAATCACACTTACTGACGGGGCTCGCATCTTAATAGACGCGGCTAATAACATCTGCTTAGCTATTTGAAGCAAAGACGTGAGATATCGCAATCCTGATGAGGGTGAGAATATAATAACACCTGTCGGTACCTAGCGGCTAATTTCCGCTTAATAATTGCTTCCTGCAAGCATCAATAGATATTAAAACACCGCGTTCCCATGGCAGCGACCCTAAAAATGATTGTAAAGAATCAATTTATATCGAATGAAATCTTAATGTGATCTGCGCATTTGTTGTGATTTGTGCTCCTGTAATCGGCGACCGATAAACGAATCTTTATTTGCACGGATATCGCAATCAGCAATTAATGGATAGCCGAAAATAGAGTACTTTGTACGTACGCGACGTCGACGCTGAATAAGAAAGATGATATCACAATAACACAGTTGAACGCGAAACATACAGAACACAGATGCGACATATATACATCACAGCGAAACAGCCTTTGTCAGATGTCAATTGCGATACGGTACTGATTATTAGACCACTTAATTATGTGTTTCTTAAGTGTTCGCTTGGCAAGTCTAAGCTTCACTATCTTTAAACTACCGTAAAGCGTCGGATGTGTGCCAAACGAGAAAGATAGCAAAAAATGTTCAAAGCACAGCCGCGGGAGGAGTGTGCGGTTGGGCGTGGGTGTCAACTCAGTACCGTTTCGCGTCGTAAACATCTCGAAAACAATCAGACGTCAAATAGTACGAGTCAACCACCGTCACATTTACACCGAGTGTTTTTCACGAATAGACACAAATAATTTTCGAATGAACAGCTCCAGATTATAGATATTAATGCGGTTCTTAAAGAGGGTCGCTGGAGTGATATCATTTTAGCACTGAGTCGAAACTACGAGGCTCCACTGAAATGGTGGCAAAATTTGAAGCTTTCCTGCGCAACAAGCAAAAGTTAAACTTTTTCAGTTGAAATCAAAGTGAGCTCTCGTTCATCTGGCTCTTTGGCGCCTTTGCAAGGCCTTGTTTCACTTACACTCAATCACTTAAAGTCGAGATCAGTAGGCTGAGTATCATGTTTCAGGTCATATGATCAAATATCAAAGGATGAGACGCAGCCAGCTGATCTGAGCTCTCGGTGCCTGAAGTTCAGTAAAATAGGCCACAGGTGGGGAGCGCTATTTAGAGCCTCGACCGCCATTAATACAATCTGGCACTGTAAACGAATCTGTGAAGAAAGATCAGAGAGAGATTTTCGTCGCAATGAGGCCGTCATTTGAACTTGGAGTGGCAGATCTTGCAGTACTTTCGCTTGGCGTAATACTTGTAGTAGATGGCCAGTGGAAAGCAAGCGAATGACATAGCCAGTTCTGCGCTTGTAATCGGTTTCGTCACCAAGGAATAGTTCTGAAGAGGAGGATCGGATGAGATAAAGTCAACGGTAGTGTATAAGTAACAAATGATTTACCAGGCATTTGGGGCATTGAATCGGATCGGGCGAACTTGGCTTGATTATCGCCGTTTCGTCGTCTGCAAGGAAAGTTGCTTTTTGTAATTAATATATGTATATAGATACATGCACTCATTTAATTATCCTTCTCTAAATATTGTGCTGGTTTTTAGCATTATTAAAGCGAAAGACATCTAATTTTACCATCAAAATATTACTTACCATTGCCGGAGAGATTTTGTTCCCAGCCGGGACCGAGCGTATTTCCACTGGCTAGGGAACAGCTGCGGCTTCTGCTGGCCTTCGACTTCCTTCTTACTCGAATGTAGTCTTGACGATCGGCTCGGTGCTTGGACGGGAAGTAGTCAGGTGTACTTTCGTTGCTGCGCTTTTTGTCGCGCAGTTGCTGAGCTCGCTGCGGCGCCATCCTTAAAAAAGCGGAATATTTTAAATCAGACAGACCAAAAGAAAGGCTGCAAACTACTAGAAGCATTTTACACCCAGGGATTAATGACTTGTTCTCATGTATTTTGGTTACACACTCAACTTCATAAAAATTATGCAAGTGCTTAATGAGAATCCCAAAACCGTCATTTATCGTCCACTGCTGCGGCCAATCTCATAAAACAAATGGGAAAAGAGAAAAGCATTTAGATGTGAATACATTTCATATTTATTTTATGAAATTGGCCCCAGGATTGCTTTGAGGGTCAAGCACAAATAAACAGTATTCCATTCCATAGGAAAGTAAAAATGGAATCAACTAATGATACTTAACGAACAGCCTTTGAAACTATATTTGAACAAGACAGTAAATTATGGAAAGGAGAAACTTAAAGCAAGACTAAAGGTTATTTCATAATGACGTTTGTGTGAAGAAGAACAAGTGAACTTAGGGGCACGCCTGTCGCCTCATAGCTAAGATTCCTTCCTTTAAATTACGAAAAATTTGAAGTACGAATGGCATCTCGCATCCATCTCCAAAACAGTTGAGATAATAGCAAGGCAGAGCGCAGTGTAGGTTGCTTTAGAAAAGGGGCTACAAGCATTTAACATTACAGTATCAGCGACGATCCGTTATCACTTTCTAGACCTAAGAAAGCGAGATCATCTCCTACTCTCCTTAAATTTGCTTTTGACCACGTTTTCAATGTCATTCAAGAGTTCGTCCTGCGCTTTGTTTGACTGAATAAATTTATCGGCTCAAATATCCACGGAAACTCATCAATATGTTTTGGGAATGGCGCTTCGTATAAATCTGCTTGCGAGTAATTCAGTTATCCGCAATAAAACAGCTGAACAAACAGCAGTAATGATTTTGGAGTAATTAAGTATGTACTAATTATGTTTTCGTAATTATTACGCAAAGTCGGCGATCGCTATGAAGTCAAAATAATGCTCGTGTCCCATCCGCTTGTAATTAGCAGGACACAAATAGAAGTAATGATTTTGTTA
>NIUQ01005196.1:0-11397 GCA_002796945.1 Plectus sambesii
CGTAGCGGTACTCGCGGTCGGCGCGGAAGCTGCTCTCCTCGATACGGCGCTCATCGGAGCGAACGATCTCGTTGAGCCATTCGGGGTTGGGGATACCTGAAATGTTAGCGCTGAGCGGCTCCACGGAGAGATTACGATATTGAGAGCAACTTACGGGTGTGACGGGGCACGGTGGCCACCGCGAAGGCGACAAGAGCCAACACAATGAAGGCTCGCATGATGATGATTTGGGGATGGCCCAGTCGCGTCAAGAACGTCCGGCTCTGCTTCAGGTGCCCGCACCGCAGAGAGGTCGAGGACTGAATGCCGCTCCATCGACATGAACGTATTTATGTGTTTCGTTCGTTTTGCCCTTTTCCGTTTCGCACGTCAATCTCAGCTAGAGCTTACTTTTATGACATTAGCTGATAAAGTTGACATCTACTGCTGTGATTTGAATCATAAATGTTGGTGATCGGTTCAAAGGTCTTGTTCTAAGTTGCCGATCGCTCTGATAGCGGATCGGCAAGCTATAACGGATGTAGGTGGCAAAGGTGACAAGGGTAGGGAAATGTACACTGTTCGATGCACTGGTTGGACTCTTGGTGATTGACAGACCGTTCGGCTCCGCTAGAGAAGGGTGGAGCTGTAATGAAACTGAGCCTTACGGGCGCAGTGGTTTTCGAAAGACGCCTGATAACGTTTTGAGTGCCTCTTTGCACAGTGAGTTTTTGCATTTACTGCCTTAATGCTTCGGCGTCGGTGAACGGTGTTGATTCATCAGTCTAAGGCGATAAGCGAGCCGAAGCGACGCTAGGTTACAGTGCGCTTAGTAGGCTTCGCCTTACAGATTATAGCTAATTGGGTCTTCTACAACGGCGAGGGACTTGAGAGCATACACACTCTGACTTAGGAATGAGACGCCTCCGTGGGTACATCGATCGGCGTCGGCCAGCAACCGCTCAGCCGCCACCCTAACCACAGTTCATTCGTTCAATTTTTATCGAGCCGCCATCGCCGTCGGACACCAGAGAGACTCGACGCGCGAGTAATCGCCCTCCGTTCGCTCGATTCTCCCCACCGGCTTCATCCGACAGATTGGACGAAGCCGCAGCTCGACCGGCATTTACCACATTTACGCCTGCCGCAGCTCGACATGTCCTCTGACACCTCGTCGCGCGCCGGCCAACCACCAGCCGATAATCCATCTGCGGCCGACAAGAAACAAGTATGTCTTAGAGTTCGCCGAACGTGCATCAAGCAACCAATGCTCTCTTGTTCATATTTAGTGCAGCAAACCGGCTCCAAGCTCTGCTGATGTGGACATCGATTTGAAAGATCCAGCTGTTAATGACGCGGCCTCGAAGATTCAACTCGCATTTCGGTACGGTCGAGATGATTCGCTGAGCAGTTTATGTCAGATAAATCGTTTCTTTTAGAAAGCATCAAGATCACAAAGGCACTCAGCCCAAATAGCGCAATGTCAATACGTTTCGACACGATCGAAGTGCAATCTATTCGATTCTACGCTTTAATTAAATGACCTAAGCTGTGACCATAGTATTCGTCAATACACTCAATAATATTTGTGTTGTGCCTACCACCATAGCTTCGAACGATCTGTGCATAGTAACTACGTCGTGAGTTGTGTGTTATCTCTGTGTTGTCTACTCGATTGGCTCTCTTTGGCAACTGTGTTGTTTTATCATAAATAGCCTCAGGATTGCCTTTCATTTCCCTCATCAACTGTGAATACTCCGAATTTAAGCGTCGACCACATCTGTAACGCCAAAATAAAGGTCTTTCCTACAACACGGCTTTACTTCCTGGACGTTGTCGAAGCGCAAGCCGGTCGCACGAGGCACAGGCAGTAACAAAATTTTCAGCTGCTCTTTGTGCCACACCATCGATTTTTTCCCGCATAAAGATGTTCACAATTTTCACGTCTCAGTGAGAATGGAAAGCTTCAAATATTCATTCTTTGTTGAATACGCATTTAGCGGGACACACTTGTGAGACGGTGCAGAGCAGCAAAAGGGTTTCCGATCAAACATTATCGTTCGCTGGCTAATGCGATCAATTGTTATGACAACGAAGAACACTTTTCATACGCCGGACTCCTACAACGGGCTCAGGAATTTAATCCACATACTGTAATCGAGGAGACGGTGCGGGGGTGGTTCGCATACGCCCGGCCGTCTCGAGCATGAGCCGCAGCTGCGCATTCGCGGGCGGCTAGCTAGCAGCAGGCGTCGGTGGTCACGTTTTATCCTCGAAAATATACAATCGAAGATTTAAAATACTTTTACGGCAAAAATGTCGGGTGCAGTGATCGAGAATTTGAGCACGCGAAAGCTGTGCTTTATGCTCGCGTCGCTGCTCGCTGCTGCAATAGTGTTTTTCCTGGTCGGCGGCTTAATATGTAAGTGACTGTGTTTAGCTCCTTTTTGTAAGATTGTCAGCAAATCATTTGTTACAGCACCGGAGCCATCGTCGTCGATGAGCTTTTTGATGACGAAATGCGAAGACAGGGCTCTGAAAAATGATTGGCTCTATCTGCGACCGAAGGTAATTCGGTTATTTCTAGCCAACTTTGTGAATGCACTTGTTAGTCTTGTATGCCTACATCAAAGTGAACGAACACTCTCTTGCTAATATTGTCAAGGCGTTCAGTTTTAGCGTCTTAGCATATACTATGGCAGTATTGAAGTTATGATTTTAGATGAACTGCAAGCCGCTCCATTTTGAGACGTACGTT
This sequence comes from Plectus sambesii, assembly GCA_002796945.1. Taxonomy (NCBI): domain Eukaryota; kingdom Metazoa; phylum Nematoda; class Chromadorea; order Plectida; family Plectidae; genus Plectus; species Plectus sambesii. Next base: position 2,738 of record NIUQ01005196.1, read on the forward strand.
CCGCAACCGGGCGGAAACTTACGGGACGTCGTATTCGTAGCGCAGATGCCGCACGTGCGTGGGGGCATTACTCTGGAATACTCGCCCTGGTTCCAGTTTCTTCTCGGCCTCCTCGACATCGACATCGAATATGACCCCGACAGACATTTGGGTGCGTTTTCGCCTTCTTCTTCATGAAGGACGCTTTTGGTTGATTTGATGGTTGATTTGAAATCAAGACCATTTTTAACTGTTTCTCTGCATCAGACTTACTATATATGCTCTGTTTCAATCGCATGTCAATTATGATAATTTAGCCGAGAACGCGCTGTTGCAATTGGAAGTACGTTTGGGCTATCGTACGCACGATGATCCTCCAACTACATGGCACGAGCTGATTTCGACCACAGTCACGAGGAGACTGGACTGCTCCATTGCAGAGGATAAGGTAGCGTGCAGTTTCACTTCGTAACAATTAAAGATTCGAGTGTGTTTTGTAGAAAGAACCGAATGCCGCCTACAACTGCTCGGTGATGGACTTGTTCGAGCTCGGCTCCAACGCCTACCCCTTCTACCTAATCAACATCCGTCTTCCAGTCAACGAGGAGCAGTGTATGAAAGATCCCAGCGGCCCCAACTGCGCCATTGGTCGGCTCAAAGATTTGAGCATAATCGTAAGAATGCGATGAATCATAGTAACAATTACTGCTACAATTGCGCGTTTAGGAAATCCATCAGAATGGTGGTTTTACCAAGATTTGGCTGGCCATGAAGACTCTTCTGACACCATTCGTTTTGGCGGCCACCATTTGGTACTGGAGTCGCATTCGACAGCTGACTCGTCAACCGTACCTTCTCGAAAAGGCCATCTTCGCGCTCGGTGTTAGTCTCGCGTCGCTCGACTGTAAGTCTTATTCGGTCGCGTCCATAGTTATTGATACAACTGCGCCAACTTTCATCTTTATCGCTTACTTTTTATCAACTCAATTTTGTTATTAATTTGAGCGTAATGATTGTAAGCTTTGAATAGTATGTGAAAAACTGTGTGATGAGTGAACGAATTATAGTTCCTCTGGAATGGCTTTCGTTGTGGTTCCGCCTGCCGTTTATGCTGCTGGTGTGCGACCTGCGTCAGGGACTCTTCTACGCGATGCTCTTCAGCTTCTGGCTCATCTTCACCGGCGAGCACTTGATCGAAGACAGCTCGCGCAACAGTCTGGTTTGTGTTCGCCGCCCTCACTTTCCGTTCCCATAGATTCTGTTGCAGATCGCTTATTGGCGTCATTTGGCGTTCGTCGTGGTCGCGTCGCTCTGTTTGCTCGTCTACGACATGTGCGAACGCGGCATTCAGCTTAGCAATCCTTTCTATAGCATCTGGTCGACGAGTGTTGGCACCAATTTGGCCGTAAGATTGCGCCGCTTTCTTCTGCTTTCGTTTCCTTTCGGTCTTCGTTTTACCAGAATCAGTCAAACAAAAGGGAACTATGGCACATATTACAAGTTGGGGCTCACTTTCATTTGTCAGGTCCCTTGTATTTTCGGGCTGAGTTGCATGATTAGCTTGGCAGAGGGGAACTGCCTGGCTGGTTCGACTAAATTCCTCCTGGAACCATGTCAAAGTTCATGCCTGCGGAGGGGAACGGAGAGAGTGTAGTCGGGCATAAAGGGCCGTGCTCCCTTTCCTTCAGTCTGGGGTTGTCCCTCTACAACCCACACCCTTCCCTTCCTACAAGTAGAGAACTCTACTTTTTTACCGTCTGGGGCCAATTTCACAAAACAAATGTGAACTGTATTAACATCTATATGTATCTACATCAGAGCGCCGATTGGTCAACGCGCGCAACTGAGCAGTCACTGCTCAGGTGTGAATACATTTAGATGTTAATACAGTTCACATTTGTTCTATGAAATTGGCCCCTGACGGTTACTCTTTTACAACACTGTTGTATTTCTGTTTATGACTATGACGAAATTATAAGTTAACTTTCAGTATGCGATCATCTATGTGGCGTCTCTTTGCGCGCTGCTGTACTTCGTGTTCTTGGTGTACAAGGTCGGTCGCGTGTGGTCGACGATCAAGCGAAAGCGCGCCGCCGCGTTGCAAATGAACCGCAACCGCCGTCTGAAGTTTGAAATGATCATCTATCGCTTCAAGTTTCTGATGGCTCTGACCGTCGTCTGCGCCGGCTTCACCATCGCTTCTTACATCATGAAGCAGGTGAGTGGGATCCAGTCGATTTTCGGTGTCTCTGCACGTTAGACTTGCATTTTTATCGCTGATTGCTCGCTCTCGCCCCAACTCTCGTCAAGCAATATTAACTCATTTTCAGTACGGAGAGAGTCAGATGCATTCCGATGAGTTCATGGAATCGCCGCTTGTCAACTCTACGTCGGCTTTCTTTACCGGAACGTTCGGCCTATGGAACATCTACGTCATTCTTCTGCTCGCAATGTACGCTCCGTCGCATAAGCAGTACGCCGGCGCCGTTCGCGGTTAGTTCTCTTGTCAGATTACGACGCGTCTTTTGTGTGTGTATGTGTGTGTGTCATTTGCGCATTTCGATATCTGAAGTGACGCGCGACCTGACCTACTTACAGTTGCCAGTTTACTTGGAAACTGTGCTAGACCGAGAATATGTATACCTGATCTTTCCGTAATACCGCCCCCTTCAAAACGATTCTTTTTTTCCATTGAACGCAACGTCCCTCCTCGCAAGCGGATTATGAGATCGCAAAAACAGATGTAGGCTCCTCCAAGTCTCACCCCACCCCCCCCCCCCCGAATTTACCTAGAAAATGTTGCTATACTCGAAACTGTCGCATTAAAAGATGATAAATCCATTTGGGGGCGATTTTTGAAGAAACCCACCCGGTAAGGAGAGATGTTTTTTGGCCCAAGGCAAACGGGGATTTACGACCGAGTCGAATGCATTGTGCTGGGCGGTGAGTGTTCGTTTCGGAGCGCGGTCTGTGTTGGACTTTACGAGCAATTTATGCGTTTTACGAGTCGCGATCGGCGCAATGCGCCCGGCTTCCGTCTGTGTGACACGGCGATAGAGAGGAGCGTGTCTGCCGCTGTTCGCCCCGCACGCCGCCCTCCACCGCGCCCCCTCAGGGACCGCCCCATAGTACGCGGGTCAAATGGTGCTCATTTCAGTTGACGACGATGACGACGACCTTGGAGAGCCCACCGCTACGGAGCAATCGGTGCTGGCGACTTTTGTGAAGCCGGCGGTTGATTAAATATTTTTTGAATCAGCGATTTTGTGCAATCCAATACTGCTGCTACGGATGTATTCATTTTTGCGCCATGCTCTTGTTTCTGCATTTTTCTTGCGCCTTTGATAATCTCGTATGCATGACCTACTTACTGTTGCCAGTTTTAAGTCCGCCGTCTTCGCTATGGGTACGTTTGATTCAGCTTTCATCGCAGACACTTGCGAGCACTTTAAGTACTGTTGATGATGTATGATGGCTGCTTGCCGATTCTTGTTTACGTTTAGATCTCGTTCTCTGATTGCCTTTTCGTGCGAACGTGTACGCAGTGCTTCCGCCTTCGTCCGCTATATACAACTCGACAGCAATATGATGTATTCCATGATTGTACTCGCTGTATTATTGCGCGTCGGTACAATTAGTTTCTTACCGTTTTACTGGGTCGTGCGTGCATTGATTAAACCATTTGTCAAAGTCGTTGATTGTTGGATGGGTGCTGCGGGAAGATGATCTTCTCTAGATCGTGTTGCATGCGGATTGACGCGTTCACTTGGCGGCGCGAAGATCGGGGTCATCAGCGATGCCCTGAAAACCCGTAAGTCGTTAGTAGGACACTCGGCGGTGCGTCGGCAGTCGCTCATTCGGCAATTGTTGCTTTGCGTCGTCGCCTTTTTGACGATAGTTCCGTCATGGCGCTATTTCTACGATTGACTCTCGTATTCATCGGGTGGTTCAGCTCTGCTGCATTGGCTCAGACCGGTAATAAAACTTTGACAGAAGCAGAAATCGATGATCGGGAGTTGTGGTTTCGAGAGCTGGCCTAGATAAGATGTTTCGTGTGATAACCTAGATTGATTTTGGTTGATCGCGCCTATACCTAAAAGAGCCTGAAAGTTATGCGCATGTGAAATGCTTTGCTCAGCTGCGACAATCCGCCTATAAGAGCGCAAAATAATGAGTTACTACTTTGATCGCGTCGACTATTTCTTGATGATTCCTTTAATTGTTTGACCTCTCATCAAAAATTTCTATATCGCACAATTGACACCTTTAGATCTCAGCGACTGCTTCCATCGAATGGGAAACAGCGACATTTTCTTTTACGAACCGTTTAAACGGGAGTGGAGGATTGCGAGCGAAGACGGATGTCTACCACTTTGTGTAAAATTCGCGGTATGATTCACGTGACGACTGAAAAGTTCTCGAACGGTAGTGTTTTGTTGCAGCAAAGATGCAAGACAGTCGTTTACGATTCGCACGCTCACACCTGCAGTCTTTACGATCAGGATGGCTCGCAGCCGCCAGCATATATCATGTCCGCTTACAAGAAGACTCTGTTCAGAGTTGACAATCAGCAGTGTCTCGGTACTGTGCGTTTGTGTGCGTGTGACCCATATCATTGGTACAATCGCGGATCATTTGTAGAAAGCCAAGGACGCAATGTACAATTTCTGGGAGCGCGAGTGCTGGTTCCGGTTCGTAATTCGGCGGCGTCCGAGTCAACTAATCTGCAGCCCACCGACACAATCAACTCTCACTTCCAAGCGGCTCCTACCGAGTCGCCTCGACCAGAGCCTTCTCCAACAACGTCGGCCACGCCTGCAGTTGCCTTCGATATCGAAGAAGACAGTATGTTTATTGTACTGCTTTTGTCGCGCTAGAGAAAAAGTTGTCTGATATGCAGCGTGCATCACGGAAGGAGAGACGCCACTCTTTGTGGCTTTCGAGAACACCGAAATGCTGACTGGTGATTCAGCGGAACCGAATTTCATCACCAATGAAGAGGAGTGTCGAGCGGCTTGCGAGCTCGGCCAAGTATGACGCAATAGTCGTGATTCCTCCATCGACACGGCCGCTTTAGAACGTGAACACGAGCGAAACATTCACCTGCCACGGATTTACCCATCACGCTGATGACGGCCGATGCGTCATCCATCGTAAACTACTCAATCCGCCGGCAATTACGCTCAGCACACCGACCTCAAGCGCCTTCAGCGCTCGCTCCTACATGAAGTTCTGCTATCCACGTCAGTTATCTTATGCTTTATAGAGACTGTTCTGCTAGAGATGATAACCTAGCACTAAGGGGCGGCCATGGAGTATTTTCGGACAATGTCGTAAACCCAATATTACGACGATGACCCAACGATTCGTTCCTGTTCCCAGAAATCTGTAACAACAGGTTGTGTCGGCGATAACCGATGACCTCGTTCCACCAGTCACTTTCGATAACCGACAACCTCATTTACCAACCTATTATCTTTAAAAAACTTGCGTCTAAGACTGAAAGTGTAAAATTTCAGTCGAACTCGAAGCCATATCGCAGTGCGCGCATCCATATTTCATCGGTTTTCGGGAATATGCAATGGTTGGCAGTGTTCGCGAAGAATTTATGGACCTACCAGGAGACTACTCCGGCTTGAAAACATGCGTCGAACTATGCGTTCAATCGCCAAGTTTCTTGTGCCACGTAAGTGAGCATACCGTCGATTGAATTTGCTCAGGAAGGCAGCTTTCAGTCGGCATCATTCTTCTTGGATTCGGGCAAATGTCTGCTACACGATCAGAGCAGTCTAAGCGATCCGCAAAACTTCATCGAACATCAGCAGCCGAATCAATTGTATTTTGAAAACGGATGCGTCAGTGCGTCGTTGCTCAATAAAGACGGCGATCCTGGTATAACGTTTGTTGAAGTATATATGATGCCTTAAATTCTTGTTGCAGTAATAATTAAGACTGATCGAATCAGGCAAGAAGAAGAGCAGCAAGAAACAATAGTGGCCCCGCAGTTGGCTTCGGTGTCCATTCGCCGATCGCCGCAGCGAGCACGATCCGGAGAGCCGTTTGGAATCAAACCAGTCCGCGTCAGATTTGATCCTTATGCTTCGCTGTATACATCTTAAGTACATCCAAAGCATGTGTCTCATTGTTTTGAACTGCAAAATATACTCAACTACAGTTGATTTTGTTTACCCAGCTTTGTGCCCTCGAACACGTTCCATGTTGCAATATTAGTAAAAGATGACAAGCAGTGTTGCGATTGGCGAAGAGTTTACTGACGAAGCTAAGCCTTGCAGAAAAAAGTTGGCAAAAGTTTTCTAGTTATACTTCAAACGGGAGCTTATGTTTAGAATTTTTATGATGATGGACATGCAGCGAAACATTTACGCATTAATTCTATAAGCCAGACAATTATTTATAATATTTTCATTTTCCTTTATCATCAGTTTCATTTGGTTTTTCACACTATGTACCAAGTGAAGGTGGCCCTATGTTTCTACGATTGCTTCCCTCCAAGCTTCAAGATCTCGTGGCACGAGTCGCTCGCCTAAGTCTCTCATTGTTCCTACACATTTTCAGCGGGATATTAACCAGCGCTGCAATCAGGCCATTCTCGAACCCTGATATCACGTTTCAGCCATTCTTTGGTGAACTAAATTAGTTTAACACTTGAGTATAAATTAATAGTTGCGGTATCGTTATTAACGATAACTCGCATATAGCGGTCAGGTTCTGCCGGTCTCAACTTTTTGACATTTGATTCGTACAGGGCAAAATTGGCTATAACAGCATTGTCTATAGAGATAAATCGCTTACGTCGATCAAAGTTGATCGATCACAGAGCGTATCCTCCCGCAAAAATGGAATCGTTTATAGCCGCCGCAGGACCGCAATACATGTCATCGCTAACAAGAGTCAATAATGATCTATGAACATGAAGATGACTGTTATTATGTCCACTGATCAATTCCTGCGTTTCAATTCATCAAGCATTCTTAGAGTCGTACAGTAGCGAGCAGAGGTAAACGTGGGAGGTACGAGTGCGCACACCCCTCCACCAGACATCAGACTTTTACCTCTAGTCCCCACCCGATGTACACCTCAGGTATCAATTGTTTATCAATGGTTACACAAATAAACGATCAAGTATGACTAAGCCAGAGTGGGGCAGGCTAGTTTGATTCACAGGGCGCAAAATTTGGGAATAGTAGCATATTGCTGCCGCTAAAACGTACTGCTTATAACAGTCAGAAGTGGTGCCTCAGCGTCCATTCACCGCTAAACACGATTCTAACTTTATGATTTAGGGCCCTTTTCATGAGTCCTTGCAATATTTTCTGTTCTGCGCAATGTTTGTACCCGCTACATTTCGCAACTGTTTGCGATAATTAGTTATATAGTGAAGTACAGTTATAGTATAGTAAATAGTTAAGTATTCATCCGCATTGACACTTAAAAATGATGCCTTAACAAATAACTTGACTTTATCAGCTAGCATGCATCATAAACGAGCTTCATAACTGCTCGTAACAACTAAAGATACTGTTTTTTGTACAATCGACTGACCGCAATATTATCAATACTGGAGTTTTCCTATACGGGACAAAATCTACCGATTCTGCACATACCGATATAAATGACTTTCACTGTATTTACAAAGTATTTAGCAACGCATTCAAAAAACCATTTTGTTTAAAATTCATAATATTGTTAAAAAAAATCAGTTAAAAACAAAGTAATTGATCTTATTCAGGTAATAATTAGTTGAGAAATTTGGCCTTAACAAATTGTAAGCTGTTAAAAGTTATTAGTATTCTAAAATATCATATTACACCGTAAAATAATACTGCAATAACCTAGAATGGGATGTAGGCGTATATTACACTTTCGCCATGCAAAGGTGAACAATTGCTAAAATTCACAATAGTGGTACGTTTCGTAAGAAAATTAACACAGAGTCTATGAACAAATCTAGAAGTGCGCGACAGGGACGTTGAGAAACTTGCCCTTCATGAGAAGTCCATGCGCATCGCTCAAACCGACATTTTTATCAGATGGCTCAGCGGCGATCACGGGGACAGCAAAAAAAGAGTCGAAGTCCAATCAAACAACGCCGGTCACTGCATATCATCAGGACGCTAAAGATTGCAAAACCTATGCTACACGGACAAAAAATAGCCGATAAGGTCAAAACAGGGTTGTAAAGCTAAGGGAAGGGTACGTTATGAAAGAGACTTTCAATCTTACGCGTCAGTCACTTTTTTACGGTCGTGAAGAGCTGAGCGCAACGGCTGAGATTGACGTTTAGAACTACGAAGGGCAGAAAAGAAATGTGGACCTGCGCAACTCCTTTAAAAGCGGTAATGTGGATAGAGCGGCATTCAGTCCTCGACCTCTCTGCGGTGCGGGCACCTGAAGCAGAGCCGGACGTTCTTGACGCGACTGGGCCATCCCCAAATCATCATCATGCGAGCCTTCATTGCGTTGGCTCTTGTCGCCTTCGCGGTGGCCACCGTGCCCCGTCACACCCGTAAGTTGCTCTCAATATCGTAATCTCTCCGTGGAGCCGCTCAGCGCTAACATTTCAGGTATCCCCAACCCCGAATGGCTCAACGAGATCGTTCGCTCCGATGAGCGCCGTATCGAGGAGAGCAGCTTCCGCGCCGACCGCGAGTACCGCTACG
>NIUQ01005197.1:0-11452 GCA_002796945.1 Plectus sambesii
CAGGCAGGGTTTCGTAGTCGCACCCGTCCCCTCATCCAGTCTTCGTGACGACACTCAAGGTTCAAGCTCTCGCCCCTATCGACCGTCTCATCAAGCTACAACACGCGCGCGCTCTACAACATCAAAGCCGATATCATCGCTTTGACGAGCCTTCGCTGGCGGTGTGGATCAAGCTCATTCAACTTGTTGTACAATAACGACCGGTTCGCAAATGGACGTGGCGCTCAAATGACTGTAGCACAAAGATCGAGATCGACTACGTCATTGGCTCACAGGATTTCACCGTCGTCAGCGATGTATGCATCATCGACGCCTCCATCTCGAAGCAGCACAGCACGCACAAGTGACAGGCCGAAGCATGAAGAGTGTCAAAATAGGATTGGATTGAAACATTGGGCGAATGTAATATATTGAAAGGCGAATAAACTCAAACTCAACTCAACATGTTGGCTAATTTTAAAACTGCACCTTTCTGTATTCTCCGGCTGACAAGGATTAGCAGCCGCCAACATTGCTGGATCTTTTTCGCATAAGTCGCGGTCTTCGTACAAAAATAGCGCGAAATTCTTTCCAAACTCATTCAAGTCGATTTTCCCAGCATATTCATCATAGTATTGTCGTGCATCGCGTGCAAAATGTCCTCGATTCAATCGACTATCCGATCCCATCCAGTCTTTTGCACACTTTTCTATAGCATTCTTCAACAAATACGGTTTCGAGTGCCTGCTAACTGAGACCAGCTCAGACATGTGGTGTAGCGCGTCCTCAAAACTGGCCTAAAAGTTCCCTGTATTTATTCGAAAACAACCTACATTATCGCCAACATTTTTCGCTCCTTACAACGCCGCAAAGCGAACAGCTTAATGCGCATTAGTACGGTACAGTAAATGGACATATATTGTTACGGTACAAATGCAATTTTTTTAACTAATCTTAATAGTTTGGTTAAAATAGAAATGGACTGATAGAATAAATTCACTTAGTCAAAACCGGACAAGGGCACACCGCTTAAATGCACAAAACGACTAAATGCAAAACTTTTTCGTGAATCATCGATGTGGACTAATCAGATTTTGACCGTTTTTTGCTCACCTGCGTATCGTACGGCAAAGGATCGAAACGGCTGGATGTCAGAACCATAATTTCGAGCGGCGAGAAGTCAGAACTCGACGAATCTTCTCCATAATCTTGGTCGTATGCTAGACTCCGTTTGGACACTTTCATAAACTTGCTGCCACAAGGCACTCCATCCGCAACAATGCCGAGATAGATGAAAATTAATAAAGAGATAAAATGATTGCGATGTAGCATCATTATGGAGAAACCGTTAGGTCCTGTACAGTTTTCACACGCCTTAAAGCGAATTGCGATAACAGCAATGCGTGCATAATGCATTATGCACCATATGTATCAGCTTTGAATGAATGGAAAAGATGCATAAGGTATTATTCACGAAATGTTGAGTCTATTTAAGCATCGGCTCTTTTGTTTTGTCCCACTTTGCGCTGCTCTGGAATAAACACACGAGTGTTCTTCATATGAAAGATGCTCTGTTCTGAACATTCACTTCTTAGGTAATAATTTCACAAGTTAATGTCATAAAATTTTTCATAGTTTTTGCTATCTGTTACCACATGCTGGAATAAATAATCAAAGAGCTTTATGAAGTGAAGCACTTTAGATATTTATCAAAAAAGGAGGGTGGCTGAAAATTCTGATACTGATCAGTTCGTAACAGCTGCCATCCTCTGATGATACATAGCATTCATTCAGGTCGGAGATTGATGTTTGCACCCTGTGCTCTCATGTTCCATAGATTTATGAACGCAGAAATAAACTACCTACCAGTCTGTATCCACTAGCACTGACTACATTACGCCGTCCACACCAGCTGGAGCATGTGCACAATTTGCTGCGGTAGTGATTTTTGTGACCAAGTCCGGTCAGAGATCGCTCGCAAACAATCAATAGCTATTTTATCTATTCAAAAAATTGACCCATAACTATTCGCGAACCCTAGCCCCATTGGTTCCACTAAGATCAGTTTGATTAACGCCGAAATCCGTCGATTCATTTCACGAGTTGGTAAGAATCCGGTTAAGTCGATTGTCCAGACACCTGATAGTTAAAAATTGCTACATGAAATGTGCCATAAATTCTTGAAGGCATCTTGCTAGCGATAGTTCGCAACCTGTGTGAGAGATGTTTGTCTAGACTCTATATTTTCATCATTTCAACTAGATAAACTATTTCGAGTGTAAAATTTTACGGATAATAATATTAGCGTTACACGCTTTTTTCAGAACAAAAACTGGCACGTTTATACTGACAAAATATATGAGCATATCTGACTCATACAGTAGTCGAGCAAAAATATACGGCCAGCACCAAAAAAACGGAAGCAGCAGTATTCCACAAGATGCATGAGTAGAGACAACAACCCGATCAAAGTGCTTGCAATGGTGGAGAAAAGACGAGGACCGATAAAAATAACAGAGTCGCTTTGAAACAGGCACAGGGGATATCGTAACCGTGGATACGTGTTGAAGATTCAAAAAAGAGCGCGACTGATTGTGAAAGGCAATTAACAGATCGACAGGGATAAGTATCATCGTGCAAGAGCGAAATATTCCAGAAATCATATCACGAAAGATTCGATGAGTTCCAGGACATTCATGAAATCATACCACCTCAGCTGACCGATAACATGGCGCGTAGCACACAGCGTGACAGATTATTGATAAAAAATTGCATATTGTTAAGGCTAAGCTATTCAGAAGTACTCGGCAGTGAAGAACCAGAAGCTATCATAAATCAACCATCGGATCACGGTAGGATACGAGGCCTTTATCATAAAAACTATTGTAATTGCTAAACAACATATGCGATGATGGACAACTTTCCAATTACTTCAAATGTTTGACCAAGCATAGCACTTGCAAATGTTTTATGAAACATCCTAATCCTCCTTTGAACTAATCTTAAAAATTAGTTGAACAGGATCGACATAACGTCAACGTCGCCTTCGATAGTGAGTCCATTAATATCGTTGGGGTTGCCGCGGTGGGCGAAAGTACCAAAACGTTGGCCGTCCACAAACAGCTGCATCGAATATTCCTCGTTTGCGATCGTGATGTCGCAGCTGAAAGAGACGATAGCTTTAGCAAGATGGAATTTATTTCACCTCCTATTAGTTCGTAAACTGAAATTCACTGCTCCAGACGACGTTAGTTAAAGAAAGATACATTCTGCAAAGTCCTCTGTTTTTATAGATTTTTTACAATGAATGAATTTAATCGGGCATAAGTGCCAAAAAAACAAGAGTAACAGCAGTATGCAAATGTCACTTACACTTGATTCTTTTTGAAAGGGAACTTTCCCTCGCGCTCCTCGTTGCCCCATTTGCCGTCGGTGGTGGCGTTGCGCACGACAGCGTCCTCTTCGAATCTCACCGAGAAGTGAAGCGCGTGCTCTTTTTTGTCCGCGTGGAACAGATTGATATTGAAACAATCGCCTTCAAAGTTCAGTCTGAGATAGTGCATAATGTAAGCAATACCATTACGATATAATTTCACGGTGCATTTCTACAACATGATGGTCGTTGTTGCTACAATATTATTAGTTTTGTTTGTTACTTTACGAGTTCAAATTGGTATTTGAGAAGTATTGAAGAGTAGAATTACAATCGATAATTTTGTCTTTAATGCTGACAAAGGCTATGACTTGAAGACCCGCCAAACTGGAAGCGTCTTGGCATCCATACTCACTAGAAGCTTCCTTCAAACTGCAATGCCAGCGAAACATAAAAGCTATGTAGTTGTTCAATCGAATTATTTCAAATTAGAGAGAAATAGCAACTGATAACCTTTGGGAATGGCGCTGATGTCCACCCGTCTGCCAGTAGACATTGGTGCGTCACAACAAGTCGGAATGTCAAATTTACGGCCGCCGAAGTGGAACAGATACAGTTCTGAGAGGTCGCCGTCAATTGATATGTGGCTAACCTGAATTTAGCACAAATGAGTTCACCGAAATATTGATTGGGCTGTCAAAGTTTGTCAATGGTTTATCGAGGAAATCGACCGTCGGTCCCGCAACAATCGGATTCATACTCAATCACCGTTTAACGCTTTAAAGTCAAATTAATAATAAATTCTGGATGAACGGCGGTCGAAATGTGATGTCCCATAACTGTGGAGCATGTGTGAAGGTTTATGAAATGGCGCTTTGGCGCTCTATTTAACTGTCGCTTTACTCTCTATAGAAAATTAAAAAATTCCCGGTGGAGATCCCTTCTCGTTACCGTAGTTCAAATGTTCATCCTGCCGATCCCGTATTAACCGGTATGCACTATTTCCACAATAGTTAGAAAAAATATATGGCACGATACCGTGTGTTGTCGTAACAAAGCAACATATTCAACAGTACCTGCGCCAGTGGAAGTCGCTGGTCGAACTTGGCGACTTCGTGTCCGTTAGCGTACACGTGGAATTTTTCATCGAGCGCACGAACGCGCAGGTCGAACTCGCCACCGGCTTTGAATGGATTCTTCACGCGATCCTCCTCTGCCGACCACTCGCCAGCCTGATAGGTGTTGTACACAATCTTTCCTGAAATTGGAACACTTTCTAATCGTGGTGGTTCAGGCTGCTTTAGACGTCCTCAAAGATTGCTCTATAAAGCTGAGAAGTGCAGTTATCAGTATTTTTGCAGCGTATCCATGTAATTACCGCATGTTCTTATCAGAGCATTACTATTGCGTATACAAATTATTTTCAATCGCTCCTATTGAATGAAAATATTGGTCTGAAACTATTACTACTTTTACTAGGTTTCAGACATGTGCGCAGGCAGCTGACGTCTCTCGACGATTTTCAGAGGTTTTTAACGTAGCAATTTCAAAAATGGTCCGTATTTGGTATGAATTATTGCAGGGTAGGTGATTAGTATACTATCAAACTGAATAAGTGAAAACCATAAACAGCTATACACGAGAATCTCCGATCGACCGCTCCAACTAATGTCCTGCCTAAAGCGAAATATGATGTCTTCGGGGAGTGAATATTAATTTTCGATATCAATATTTCGAAAAACATAAAAATAAAAACTTCATTGATTTTAAGTTAGTCGACGAGGTAAGAGGATATTCTAAAAGTTAAAAATGCATTATAATTACCATTTACCTTCGTCAAACCTGATTGATAAATGCATTGGTAAGTCGCTCGCCCCGAATTCCGCGCTTCCAAAGTGCAGATTGAAATTGATTCTGAAACAGGATTTATTTCGAGTTACAATCGCTGATTGATTGAAAATTCAAATGTTAGCTTTCTTGGTTATATTGCATATTTCTATTGCATTTTGTGAGGTATGCGCGAATATGAAACAAACATAGTATATTGATTGCGTGCTACCGCGCGAATATCATTCTGAATCTCATATTCAAATTTGTCGCGCCTGCAGCGCATAGCTACATGTTGTTGTTGATTGCATGTTTCACACGCGATGAAGCATAAATCTGATCAGTACCGCTGACTATAACTCCAAACTTCACATATAAACGATCAAAACGAATGCATTGGTAAGCTTCCAAATAATATCAAACTCTAACCAAAGTGAAAGGCAACAGTTACAGCTTAAATATTTCGATTATGTTTAAATTATCGACGTTCATAGAACAGTCTGTATCAGAAGCAGCGCTTAACATTAGGCAAAATAGCTCGCACCGTTTCGCATCTTCTTTGATCGTTCCGCTCGTGTGGATGGTTTGACCGTTCTGTAGAGGTTCGCTGATTTGCGTCTTGAAGGGAATTGGCTAAAAATAATGAACTTACATGGACGGAACAGAAAGTTTTTCAAATGNGTATCTGTGCAGAGGCACAACCACCGCAGCAGTGAATCAGCAGCGCCGGCAGCAGGGGTACACGTGGACGGGTTTGCTTTTAGCAAAGGCCGGCGACGCAGACCCGAGGCGGCAGCGCTTTCCCCAGCCGGTTTATGACGCCGTCATCCCAGCGCCCATTACGAAAACCTGTTGTCGTCTCCGGGTCTTTCCATGTCACGTCTGCTCTTCGCTGTTTTCATACTTTGTCTATCGATCAGAGAGCAGCTAGCGTACGAAATGAAAAAACGGTCAAAAAGCGAGCTGTTCACCCGATTGTTCTGAGCTCCGCTCTGTGTGCGTATTTGTGGTAATTTATGGTCTTTCTTTCCGATAGAACCAAGGGGGTTGAAATTTTGCAAATGAGCGTATGTCGGAGTTAAACAGCCTCCTCTGAGAAGAGGAAAACAAAGCCCTAAATACCTAAGCGCCTTCGCTTGCATCTGCACGCTGAAAGTTACATAAAATTTGATCACTCGCCGTCATTTTTCGTGAAAATCAGGCAAACTGTTCCGTTTTGCTGTGCTGCACTTGTTGCTCTCCAACAGATTCGATGACAAACGGTCAATTCATTTCAACGACTGATCGAAACTGCTAATTAATCACGTAACCAACGTAACAAAGAAAAGCAGCAAGCGATACTGTAACGTTGAACGCCACGAACTCGTAACAACGACAACCGATAGTTGCGATATACCAGAGTGTGGATTGCGATAGCGAAGAAAGTTAAATCGGCGACTGAGGTGAACTGGAGCATTTCTTCATCAACCTAAGATAGCGGAGATTTCAGCATACAGGTCCGTCCGGGTAGAGGCAAGAAGAAAGGGAAATGAATGATAGTCCAAATGCGATTGATCATGCTTCAATACAATGGACTCGAATAGAAACGAAGATTCTACGATCGCATGACTGATGATGGCTATGAATTGCAGAGTAATAACAATATCATGCTTGTTGCAGTTTAAATGTCCAGATGAACCGAATTTATATGAAAATACACACGAAATCGAATGTTTCATTATGACAAAATTGGGAGGCGGCATTTTTAATTGGAGAAACGAGACCCGTGCCTTATAACGAAGTACGCATAACAAAGAAAATACCAAGACGACCGATTTTCGAATGTCAGCATCATCAAGAGACACAAAACACACCGTCCTAGAGAAAAATGACAAGAAGAGGGTCTAACTCTATGAAGGACACGAAAACTACACAAATAGCTATTAAAAGTAGATCAAGTGCTAGTGAGGGGGTGGCCGCGACGAGTTGGAATGCGAGCGGTACCCTACACGAAGATGAAGATCTAGGAGAGCTGGCCGCAGTCGGCGATGACGATGTCCGCGGACGTCTTGCCGCTCTGAGAACCCTGAAACAGGACACAAGCGATAAAGGCGGGAAATCAAAAGATTGACTAGGCGCTCAAAAACGACTTATTTTTAACCAGCGGATTACTGCTGAGGTGTATACATTAATCACTCCAACTGTTATATTTACATCTCAGAAAACATAAACAGAATGATTTATCAAGCAAATACCCCCAAAACTTCGACCAGTTCTGTTTCCAATCGCGCTTGTTTAATCTCATATAAAGGACCGACTACATTTTTAGATAGTTACAAAACATCAGTAAATAGTCATCGCGAAAAATTCATGACTAAATGTAAATCCTAAAACGAAAAAGTAATTAAAATCAGGGTATACCTTGCCCTCGATGGTCTTGATCACGTCCAGTCCTTCGATGGCGCGGCCGAACACGACGTGCTTTCCATCGAGCCACTCAGTCTTCACCGTGCACAGGAAGAACTGCGAGCCGTTCGTGTTGGGACCAGCGTTCGCCTGAAATTCGTGCGTTTACAAAGGACGACTATTTGTACCATTCAGGTTTAATATAGCGTCATTTATCATTTTATTTGAATGCAGTGATGACGAAATTCAATGCAAAGGCAACGATTTAATAAGATTCTGCAAGTCATAACGACATTGAACATATCTTCTTTCATCGGATAAGTCTCCTTATTACAGTTAAAATACATACAGGGTGTCTTAACTAGTTATTTCTGAGACGCCCTGTATATTCGCTCATCATGATCATCATACGACAAACAAAACAACAGCCGCCGTTCCCCTTGTCGCTTAGCAACTACAATCATCGCTGCGTTAGCAACAAACAAACTCTGATGCAGTAATACGCTGAGTAAGGTCTGTCTGGAGATAACGCAGCACTATGATAGCGATATCATGACCGCACTTGGAAGACAACAACAACTGATACTTTGGTAGCTATTTATCGCTTAACGAACACATCCTTATGGGCGGTAGCGACGGTAAAAGCAGAATTTTGCACCAAGTCTGACGCATACAAATGGAAGGCAGGACGGCGTTTACCGGTGTGTCACGTCTGACTAATCGAAAGTGGGGGAAAGGGGCTGGTTTGTCAGAGAAAGGCGCAATATCGCATTAAAGGGAAACTGCGGCCACTTCGAGGTAGAGGGAATAGTCTTTTATTTACAGCTACCTCGGACAAGCTGGCTGAGAAATATATATCTATATCGTAATCAATTAACATAAAGCAGCTCATATAGCTAATGACAATATATATTATATCAATATCGACCCGAGGTGACCGCATTTTCCCGTTAAGAAACGCGTAAACAACCCCCAACATGAATTAAACATGCAATTGTAAAATGGAAGAGAACTGACCATGGAGAGGACTCCGGGGCCGGTGTGCTTTTCCTTGAAGTTCTCGTCAGCGAACTTCTCGCCGTAGATGGATTCGCCGCCAGTACCGTTTCCGCGAGTGAAGTCACCGCCCTAAAAGAGGATTATACAAGCTATTTCAAAAGGCTTTGTTTCGATAAGTAGAATTTAATGTCAATAAACTGATTCCAATTTCTTCAGGTTTCTATAACGATCAAAAATATACATCTGATCCTAACCGACGTTCCAAATAGCTTAAAATCATTTCTGTTTCTTACTTTAGACCTTTCGGCAATGACCCTTTTCGAAATCAGCCCATGGCCATCGAATTTCTAACTTGCACTCGAAATCAATTCAAGTCTCTAACTCTAACGTTTAGAAATAAAAACTTTCGACCTTACACATAACGCCAATAAGAGAAATGAAAGTAATTACGCGCTACTGATTATGAACCATCTACACTAAGCAAAAGATTGATATGAAAAACAATTCGGTAATAAAAGCATCTTACAACGTCAGTACATTGCATATATTTCCTACTTCATAATAAAAAATAGCCTCTTGCGCCAATCAGGCGACCAATTATAGAATATTTCGTGAGGATGATAATGTATGTACTGTTGTGTTAGCGCTTCTGTTCACTACACAAATGACGAACCTGGAGCATGAAGTTGGGAATGACACGGTGGAACTTGGAGCCCTTGAAGTGAAGGGGCTTGCCCTGCTTGCCCATGCCCTTTTCGCCGGTGCACAGGCAGCGGAAGTTCTCAGCGGTCTTTGGCACGACGTCATTGTACAACTAAACACAATTATCATTATGATATATAGTATGGTGATAATAAACATGATATCGGTAGGGATCACTGCTATTAGACCAGTAGCAATAAACAGCTGATTAGAAATCACGCGATTCAATCTACTTCTTCAGCTTCAGCTCATTTTATTTGCAGCAAACATCAATAAATGATTTATTTCATCGAATTTCTTCCATATACTCATATCTCTTTTGCAAAATACAGCGCGAAATAGGCCAATAATAACAAAATTCACAATCTCCTGATGAATTTCATCCCATTTTCACCGAGTTTATCAATGCATTCTGCGAAAAAGACCCGCAAGTGTGCAAATTTTAGGCCAAAATATTCTGCAAAATCATCACGCAGAGCATCTCACCCAACTAAAGTTACAAATCGAGCAGAAACAACGCTTTACCTCCATGACGATTCGGCCGGCGGCCTTGCCACCGATGGTGATGTCGAAGAAAACGTTATGGCGAGCCATGATTGTATCTACGAGATGTTCTCTCGATCACTGCAAAGCAAATCACACCACTTGTCTCCCGGGAGAGGGTCAAATGAACTTGGAGAGAGAACAAAGTTAAACGCGACGCTTCCCTCCGACAAAAATGGTTCACGCGTAAGCGAGCATGGCGTAAACAGCCGTTGTGTATCGACTTTTTAGTGTATGAGCGTATGGCGTGTTTGGAAGACGCTTTGTTTTCGTGTTGAAAATTACGATAGTGTGGGAGTTTGTTTTACATATTCGAGTGCCACTCCAACGAGCAGTAAGGTTGCTATGCATTATGGTATGAAAGACCATTATGTATAATTGATAGAGGCATTAGAAAATGGAGAAAATCAATTTGAGCCCTAGTTTTCAATCATCTTGCTGACGAAATGTTTGCCACGAAGCATTTGTTGCATGGAGACAACGATGACGATTAATGGAGGACCAGATGTGATTCAACGAATTTGTCATCCAACAAACTGGTCATCGACTTGATTTATTCTATGCCTGATCTTTTCCGATCACAAGCTTCCCTTTCTCATATCCTTTAAAATATCCTTGTGGATCTATTGATCGATCTCAAGAATTTTGTATTGCGGTAGGCAGAAAAAGGAGAGATAGTGATCGGATTACTTGTTTGTGGTCATGCACAACTGCCGCTCTCTCGAATGTAATATCGAACAGTTCGTAGCTCAATGACTTATGATCATCCAAATAAGCATATATGTGAGGAGGTGGGAAATTTCGAGCCGCGACCGACGCAACTAGATGTGGTATTCTGCGTTTCAGTTTTATTGCATGCCTCTTTCTAAATGTTTCTTACACTCAAGCTTGTCTTTGCGCTCTTCCATTCAATCTCATTCAAGATGTGACATGTTCTATTTTGTGTTCGCCGACGTACAGGATCACAATTATCACAGCGTAATGCGGTGAAAAATGACAAGCAGCGTGTATCATATTCATGCAGCATTCATCCAATTCACGAGCTCCCTTAAAGGCGATTCGTTGCGCTGATGGAGGCGAGCCTTTTCCACACGACTCGCTCGTTCACTTAATCAGCCGCCACAAGCAAATCATATATGCATAATACCATATCTTTAATCGAAGTTGCCAAATACTGGGGAAGATTCAGATTTTCGCATGCACATGCGTAAGAACGAGAAAAGGAGCCAATCGCTTCAACACAATTGCCTAACAAGAGCATATGTATTTGCCGTCTCTGGGCAACCTTCTACACATGTGAGCACTGGTCAGCGCAAGAATATTAATTTTTGTATAGCAGTCTACGGTAGACTGTGTAAATGTAATATGCTCGTGTTGGGCGCTTGTCGCTTTGACTTCTTTTTCTAAAGTTTGCATTCAAGTCGCTTGAGCTACAAATTCCCACTTGTACTGGACTGGACTTGTACTGGATGTGAAACTGCGGAACAGCGCGATTGATTTTCTTTCCTTTTATTCGAACTGCGTGAATTGTGCGCGTGTTGTTATATTCAAATACATCTTTTCCATCTTAGATACCGCGAGTACATTATGCTAATCCCATTAAATGAACAAACTAATTAGCGCGATAGTTGGCAGGAGCATTTG
>NIUQ01005198.1:0-11394 GCA_002796945.1 Plectus sambesii
ATCGAAATCGTCAACCGGAAGGGCGGCCGAATAACTCATCCCGTGGACACCACTCTCAAGTACCGTATACTTATTTATTACCTGAGCGGCTTGAATATAACCCTCTAATTGACCGTTCATTATTGCACTGCTAACATTTTGTAATCAAGTAGGAACGGTATAGCGAACATTTGTCGGTAATATTCGCGACTCTTTGAAGGGAAATTTCAGTAGTTCCTATCTCAAGAGATGTACCATAGATTGTTAATAGCTATGTATGACAAGGATGCTTAGCAGAAAGTTCATTATAATGTAAAATTGTCATACGCAGCTGAAAACAGTTTACGATACGCTCCCCACGACGAGGGTTGCCCGGCGTTCTCTTTAATGTGAGATATCGCACTTGCTGAACGCATGGGCCTTAAAAAAGTTACTGCCAGGTCTAGAAAACAGGCCTTAAGGTGCAAACATACCTGTGACTAAAGGGACTTTGCTTCACGCTTCCACGTTCTCAAGCGTATTACACTTTTGACACAAAAGACCGGTTTTTAATGTTACCTACTCTATCTAAAGCCCCATTATACTTGAGCACTGCATTAAGTAAGACTAGATAAAGTGGGCCATATGAATCAGACCCAAAGCCACTTTAGCTGAGGAAATATTTTCATCCATAGATGGGGTTAAGGTTAAAAAGCTCCTGAAAAGTGAAACAAAGAACGCGAAGCGCTTAACAATTCTGTACGACAGCCATTTTCAGCGATTCTGGCGTATCCGACGCATCCCAAGGCGAAGACGAACACGGTGGAGATCGAGTACACGTCATTACGCATCCACGACTCGTCAACGCCAACGAGATTGAAGTGCTCAAGCCTACCGTACTCGAACATGCCCGCCCTGTTCTCACGCCTGGCGAACAGTTGCGCAGGGACGACCAAATTATCTTGTCCGCACTCCTCGACAAGCAACGCATTTTGGCCCAAACCCTCCCTGGCACTCCGAAGGTCGTAGAGGAACTCGAAAAGATCGCCGATCAGTTCAGCGGCATGGGCGTAACCGATCTCAAGCAGCGAGACACCAAGGAGGTCGCCTTGTCCGCCATTGTTCAAGGCAACCGCCTCCTAGACGCCATCAATGAAGGTAAATCTTAAATCAAAGTGAACTTTTTAAAAATCAATCTAGAGACACTTTTATTGCCAACAAATTTAATAAAGTGTTGGTTCGGTTTTGAAACTATCCCATTTAAAATGTATATGGTGTTGTTTATATTGCGTTTTATCGTACAATATGTATGAAACTGACGAAACCGTACGCCGAGCAAGCGCAACACTGATTTGCCTATTCAGGAATGAACCTGAAGAAACAGGAACAGAAGCGGGGGGATGGGCAGGAGAAGATCGAACTCGCTGAACAAGACTTTACCCTGCCGACCGTGGCGTGCTACCGTCTCACGGCGATCGCCGCACCCCTTATGAACCACTTGAAGGCGATGATGCAAGTGGTGCAGGAGCAGCAGGATGAGCTGAAGACGGTCAGGAGCGAGTTGCTGCACTATAAGGTAAGCTTTATCGTTCTAAATGTTTGTCGTTGAAGAAGAATTGCTGTCACCTCTGGGTGAATGAAATGTACTGTATTGCCTTAATAATAAGTGTATTTATTGCCTTCACCTGCCTATGTTAAAATGGCTGCGAGTTGTATATTATTATATTGCAATCAACTTACCGCTAAGCAGCTTTTCATGGGTAGTTAAAAGGAATATACGGTAGATTACCTTCGGTTAGTTCTCCTTTAACTTTAACTTTACCGTAGTTCTCCTTTAATTCTACGTTACGAATCGATCGATTTATAGGATATGGCTGAGCGACAATCAAACCGTTCCGTTAGTATGCGATCCGGCAGTGACGAGACGCTAACCGGTTCGACCACGGCCGAAGGCTCCGGGTCGAAGGCGACCAGTCCCTGCGGCGGCGAAGAGCACGAAAATGGCCGACGGAAATCGGAAACGGAAGACAAGGAGGCCGAGGCGAAGCGCAAGGAGCGCCTGTTGCAGAAGCGACAGCGTAACGTCGGCCTCGTAGGCGGCGACGATCCTCGCACTTCGCCCGAAAAGACCGCCTGACCTCCCTCTATTCCTCCTTCGACGAATATAAACTCTTGTTCTTATTATTATTCTTCGTCAGCCCTGATTGCCCAGGTTCACTTGACGTTGCCCGGTGAAATTGTGTGTCTGCGAGTCTCAACCTTCCGCTCCTTCTCCTGTGACGCTTCTTTTTTGCTTAACTATTCGCGCACTATAACGGGGTCTCGCCGTCTGCACAGTGATTGTTTTATATATGCCGCTGTATATTAGCCGACTGCGCTTCGTTTCTTTGTTGGTAGCCCTATGCGGGGCAGATTTCCACGTGATAATGGTACTATTTCTGGCACCGATTGTCGACTATTATTTATGGATGCAAATTACTTCGCAAAGAATGTTTATGTTCGCCCCGATGCGCATGTCATTCGGATCGGTTCGCTACGTCAAAACGAATACTATCATTATTGTATGCTAACGAATACCCGGACAACTGCCTTTCAAGCAGCATCCAAATTCCCTCAGCAGTCATTCTAAATTTATTACACGGTCTTTCATCGTAAATCGTTAGGTTTGCATTCGACTTTCGTCGACTTTGCATTTAATTTCGTCAACCTTGCGTTCGAATTGAATGCAAGATGACGAAATTGGGTGCAAAGGGACTTTGGGTAGTTTCATACAGTAATAATAGCTGTCGTTAGCGCGTCGAATCGTGCTTTCGCATCGTTTCGCGCTTGTTTGTCGACGGATGTGCAAAAATGGCGCGCTTCTTTTACTCTACAGTTCTCATTCGGACTCTGTCACAGTTTTTATGTATCTGTGTCACTACTGTTGATCAGGAACTACCGTATGCCGTTTTTAATGTTGTCTGCATATGTCGTTATATTCGACTAATATACGAAAGTAGAGTTGTGAAGAGGATTCGCGAGTACTGTTTAATATCTATGCGCTTTCTTTTTTTCGTCTTCCTCCTTTACAGCTGCATCCATCTAGCCGAGCTGTGGTAGTTTTGCTTACTTTAGCTGAATGGCGCTATGTGCATACGGTCACAAAAGAGATTTTGTTGAAGAGAAGTTTGCTGGCTGTTCTAGTAATATTAACCGCGGGAATCTTGCTCTTTTTCATTTGCCAAGTGAAGCTGTTTGAACCGCTCGCTTTCCATCAATCTGACCCGCACTTAGTTGCGCCAGGATATACTATATTTAACGCCGGAAGTAGTAGCCTTTCGCGCCAAAATGCATCCATTCCATTTTGTAAATGTAATTTCTAAGAGCAAAGAGATGGTTTTGAATATTCAACCTTTTGGGCAGAGACTCGGGAAGAGATTAAAAGCGCCAAAGCCTATCAGGTGCCTCTGTTATTATTTAAGTCGCCACAGATGAGCTCAAATTTGTGGAGACAAATTTTGGTGAAATATTTGCGCTCAAAACAGACTAATTGTGCATGCGAAAGAGGGAATGGTCGAGTTGGGGTGCGAAAGGATAGACTCCGGCATAAATAAGATATTCGATTCCCCACGGCTTTATATGACAAACTTTTGAAGCTGTTGCCCAGCACTTGTGATCGAAGCAATAATTAGATGACAAAAACCGCATTGCTTTCATTGGTTCAGTTGCTCTGCGGACCACGTCCCATGGCTCGAACGCTGGCTGTATTGTTCTTTATTTGACAAGTCCGTAACATGTTCATATGTCGATTTGTTCCATACTGTTCAGTTCGGTGCATCAGACAAACTTGATTTGTTGGAAGAGAAATAAAGTTTACAGTATCCGTGTGCTCGAAACAGCCCTGCTACAACTCCATGCATCCTAGACAGACCCTTTGGACGCGCATGGATTGTCCTTAGAGGCGTTGTTAAATCCGAGTAATTGGACCAACCCGTTTCGCTATCGACATTTCAGAATCTGAAAGAATTTTTAAAAATGGAGACATAAATCCAAAGCTAGAATTTAAAGTTCGGGAACTGGAATCGAGCTCGTACTGAAAAGAATCGTTTTTCTGAGAAATGGGAATCGACGAGATCGTCATTTTGGGAATGATTACACCTCTAACTGTTGGCCGCCGTCCTCGCATCGTTCGGGTCACTGCCCAAGTTCGCGGACGGAACGAACAGCCCGCGCTGTCTTTTCAGCAGTACTTGAGAACAGGATTGTATATACCGAGACGCGCCACGTCAGCTGTTTTCCGCGCACAGTCGCTGCTATATACATTCATGTTCGGCGCGACAAGACAGTCAACTACTAGCCAGGTTGTGCGCGACATTAGCGAAATGATTCAAAAAGTTCCAAATATCGTTATAAAACCAACGAGAATAGATAGCACTAGTTCATGAAAATTGCACTACAGTGCGAAATTTTACGTAATTTCAGTGCGCTGAAGGGTGTCGGCAATTAATCCTCTTTATGACCACCCTCATCATGAGCGCATCCGTTAAGTCAAAAAGTAAACGAAAATCTTTTCTGTCGAGCCAGCTGTATCATCATATTACGCCTACCGCACTGTCGTGACTGCCAAAACAAACTAAAAAGTCTTCTCCTCGTTACGTTGGTTTGAGGTGAATCAGCCAAGAACCGGCTTCCAGAGTAACACCATCTGATGGTTAATCGAAGTGACTAGTGCCAGGATGACTTCTAGGTGTTATTCTCTCCGCAGCTACCTTTCCGCCAACGGTCGGACGCGTCTTCAACAAAATGTCGGGCGTTTATAACGAACTCGTTGAGGACGCACTACCCTCCGCTCTGTTCAACAACCAGACGCCCGCCGAACAGTACTTCATCAAGACTAAACGGAGGCTCGGTCACCTCGCAGTCGTGCAGTTTATTTTGGCACTTGCGATTGTCGCCCTCGGCGTCTATTGTTATTTCATCACGGACGATGAGTACGACTACTATTACCGGTTTGTATTATTATTATTAGCGTATGTATGCGGAAGTAATACTTTTTAGAAGATCCAACCCTGAATTCGCTGACGCCCTGATCAGCGGAATAGTCGGGATGATTTGCGCCTGCTTCGGACTTCGAGTGGCTGCACAGACGAAAGGCCGATGCATATTCACCACCTACTTTGTGCTTACAATCATTTCTGCCGCGCTAACAGGTTTTGAACGATAAATTTTTCCCGCCTAATTAATTTTTTGTGTCAACTACAGGCATCTCGTGTTTGATTGCCGTCGCACAAGTACATTCATCACGTCCGATAGCAGAAATTGTTCTCAACTGGATGCTTCGCGGAGCCCATCGTAAAAATTGAACCATTCCTCTTAGGGAAATCTACCCGGGTTATTTGCAGTGCTCGTAGCGGTTGTGAGCAGCGCAATGATTTGTTCCATCTGGGGACGAATCGGCGGTTTCTGCTGCTGTCCTGAAAGTCAACCCCCGATCATATACATGCAGACGGTCGCCACTGGTGATCCATTCGATGGAGAAACGGGGGTGAAGCGCCTTAATTCGTTATGATTAGTTGATACCAATTTATTTTGCTTTCAGCAAGTGAAGCTCGTTCCCATCCGACGCCAGTGAAGTTTCTTCGTTCGTTATCTCATCAGAGATCTTTATGAATCTCGTTCATTGAAAGACTTATTGCTTCAAGTGTCTTTTTAAGAGTGTTCATATGTACTTACGTTTTAGTTTCTTAGAGTATATTCGAGTATAGAATATTATTACAGTTATCATGATTGCTGTTACTTGAGTTGCCGTCAGTTCGACCGCAGTTAATGTCGTGCGATAAAGTATATGCAACCAGTATGTTGAGGGTTAGTGTGCGACGTGTAGGTGACTCTTGGCAGTGTGCAGCAAACAAACCGAAACGAAAAGATGACGCCGACGGGCAGCGCGCGCAAAAGTGCAGTACGACACTCCGTATTATCGTCCAGTTTTGCGCCTATCGTCGGTTGTTGTTCTTGCGCGCTTGCCGTCGCACAGGCGGCGTCCTTCGCCCCTTCGAACGAAGAAGTACAATGCTGCTCGATGCGCTGCCCAACGAGCTGCTAGTCGCCATCATCGACCATCTGCAGAATCCGCTGGACAAACTGCGCTTATGTCTCGTCAACCGATCGGTGGCGCGAAGTGCGATGGACCGCAACGCTTGGCAGAGCTTGCGCTTGCTCGACGTGAAGATGCAGAACGGCGAAGCGGCCATCAACGACTTCCCCGTCTCCAAGAACAAGCTCATCCCCTTGGTGCGACACATGCTCGGGCACATTTTTCAGCTGCGAGAACTGCGACTGAACAACTGCCATTCAAAAGAGCTCGTGGAAGATGTAATCGGATGTGTGATGCGTGCGGCTATCGAGGGACGCATACAGCTGAGAACGCTGGCCATCAAGGAGAACGCGATTCTGTGCGTGAATGCATTCGCGGAAACTCTGCGTGAGCTGCTCGTAGACGACACCGCGCTCTACGCCTACGATCAGAAGACGAGCACTTCGTTTTGGAACGCCGTCGCCACGTGCAACAACCTCTGCTCGCTGGATGTGACGAATTTTTGTGATGTCGACTGCACCCTCCCGAAAGACTTGATCAGCGCTCTCGAAGCTAAACCTCTTCACTTAATTCGCTTCACTGCCATGAAAACACTGACGACCAGCGCCATCGAGGCAATATGCGAAGGTCTGCCTCCAGGCCTGCCGAAATCGCTGCTGGTGTACGGATGTCGTCAAGTGTCGCCGAGCGCTCTGCGGCACCGACTGTCAGCGAGCAGACGAGCCAACATAACGCATCTCGGATTCTCTTGTGTTCATGGTAGGTACTGACAGATTTCACTAAGAACGAACTGCATAATAAAGTGCTCAATGCGTAGAATAGCTCCTCTAGGCCCTCGGTCTGAAAACTGTCCCTATACGTTCCGCCGAACAATGCCATCCCTACACTTTAAGAAATCTTAAAGGTCCGTATGAGCGCTGAGTGAATGCGTTGAGTCAAAGTCGACTGCTTTGCGAAAATGCCCAAAATGCAAAGAAAAACCTTTTAGTTGAGGTGAGACATTCTGTCTGGCGCAAAAACTGAATGCAAAAGTTACGAATCAGGGATGCAGTTCCGTCAGCTACTGAAATTGAAACGTATCACGAATGGGAGTATGTTTCTTTACAGGTGTACATGGAGGAGATGAGAACGACGCGCTCGTTGCCATCCCGGAAGACTTTCCAAATCTGCAGTTGTGCCACATTCAATGCTGGCACAGCATGTACAAAGAAGGGGCCTTTGCGACGGGAATCGCATCCGAAGTGATTGTCAATTTTCTTCGACATCTCAACGACGGCCAAATGGTCGATCGATCGGTGACCCTGAAGATGGCCGTCGGAAGCGCGCTCGAAGCAGCCAAGCTGCTCGCCGTTCTATTCGCCGAACGAAAATTCGAATCGATGACCAATTCCAAGAATGAAAATGAAGAGATGTTCGTGATTCGACAGGGCAATGGAGTGATCAACTTTTATTTTGCAGTGCCAAAGCCATGACTGTTGCTCATTTAGCGTAGATCTGGCTTCGTCCAGAATGCGAGTGTGACTGCTATCAGAAAACTAACGAATGTTCGCGTGGGCTAAATGACAACTCGCGACACAACATTCCGTGACACAACCCACTATTATTATTTAACATTTCCACCTGAACAAGAATACATTTCAAATCAAGCAGTACACTTTCCTATTCAATGAGGACATTTTCAGCGGCTAACTAAAGACGTTTTCACACGTTTTACAGAAAGTGAGCCAACTGATTGAGGATTATCACATATATCGTTTTATTCAGAATTCAACGTAAAATGTACTAATAATTGCAAGTCAGATCGATCAGATATGGCTGAGATAATCAAAAAATATTGAGGATCCCATTATTTCTACCACAACTTTGTAATATCACAGCAATTAAAATTGATTACGCTTCATCCACGATGAACGATTGGATTAGGCTGCAACCTTTGTGGAGCAATTTTTTGCGATGAAAACAATTTTTTCACACTCGTGCGTACTTGCTTATTAAATATAAAGAAAATTATAGGATTGATCGAGTAATTAATTGTGCTAATAGTCATAACAGCAATCGTTCCCAAAACAGATGTTGTGATTTTGGAAACAGACCAAAAAGCAAACGTGTTCACCCATAAGAACAAACATATTAGTACACTTTGAGTTAGTAGATTAATATCTTCCTTGCTAAAAGTGCTCGCAGCAGTTGTGCTATTTCTTAAATATTTGATCTTTGCAAAAACTGCAGCATATAGAAAAAACATGAGAATAGGCACAGTAACTGTAAAGTTGGAATAGATCGTCATATAAAGCTCGCCAACGTAGGATACATCAGGACTGCACTTGAAAATAAACTTGAATCTGTTAATATCGAACGATTTAGGACATTCAATAATAAATGTAATAGAAGTATGTGTAATCGACAAAATGTAGACGAACGCAGACATATAATGGATGCGAGGTGCATCAAATAAATATTTATGTTTAGTTGGAAAAATGAACGAAATGAAGCGATTAAACGTAATCATGAATGAGAACAAGAAAACAATAAGAAAAGAGAACGTTTGTCCAGAAGCCACTATCAGCAGCCAAACACTTCCGTAAATATTTCTTTCAGTCAGTGCGAGTGAAAGAGCGATAACTACATGTTGGCACAGCATTGCAATTTCTCCTATTGCGAGATGACCGACGAAAACATAAAAACTTTGATGGTATTTCACTCGATCGATAAATATGGCAATAACGAACACGATATAAATAACGAGACCAGAAAAGTTAAAGACGAAGTAAGTCGAAGCGGCAATTATGCGGTAATTGATGTTTTCTTGCGTAATGTTATCCATCATGAATTAGACTAAAATATCGACATTTCCATTTAGCAAAATAGGTTATTTCTTAATGGTTCTCTGACTTCTCTCATGGACCATTTTCAGAATACAATCATGATTGCACGTTGCGTTTGCAATTTTTCCATGAAAATGGCTGTAGAATGTCTTGCAGGAACAAAAAAGCGATTTTGTGATGCCCAAAAATTGCAAAACATTGGACAGAACAGGATTTGAACAGTTTGACGACTGCTCTCGTCTTTAGATGAAGTGGCGATTTCAAAAGTGAGCACATGCCCTGCACTTTGGGCAGACTATGTGACTACGGTCGAATACGTTCCGGTATGCTACTGAATACGGCTTGATTCCCTACTTTTTTTGGATAGACGGTGGTAAGAAAAAAGAGAATCCAAGTAGGAATCCGTATAAAAGCAATCACTTTGGCTCTCCGAGTTTAGCAATAGCAAGCTCAGTTTCGCTGTTCATGGAATTAATCTGTAATGGGATGGGACAATATTTAACTTCGTCCCTGCATCGAACTCCCGATTAATCTAAAAGGCCCAAAACTTACTTACATGAAAAGTTGCTGCATCCAGACAGTCGAGCAAATATGAATTGCGTACTGGATCAGAGAACAGAAAGACAGAACGACTGAATTTAGTAACTTCAAATGTGCTGCTTAGCTACCTCCTGACTACATTACATAAATGAAAGGCGCACTGAGCAGTCGTCAAGGAGTCTAGGGTGAAGCTAATGTGTCTTTCGTTATGCCACAATGAAAGCTAAACAGATTTGCACACGTAATCCTTTAAATTAAATTAGTTTTCCTGCACACATTGTCACGCTAGGATACTTTTATCTCTTTGAGATGAATAGCGTGGAAAGTGAGATGCTCGCAATTAGAGTGCCGGAAAGTGCATACTCCAACGCAATTACAACGTCCATCCTGATTATCGATTATTTATGGTGAAAAATTCCATTCAAGTTCCCTTAGAATATATCCTCACCCATTATTTACCAGCCGACGAGTTTCAATATTAAACTCGGAAAGATACCACTAGCGCCCTTATTCCCACTTCTAGATCAACTGCCATTAATGTTCTTGACGCATTAAAATGCTTCTAACTATCATCTACTGCCCCAGTGATCATATGATAATATGCAATTATTAGGAAAGTAAAATGCAGTTATAGTCGCGCCGCAAATGACGGCGAATGGACAGTGTCGCGAATTGTAGTGCAGCAATGTGCCATATCATTTGAATCTCGTTGGTGTAGCACTTTTAAAGGGCAAGTACATAATATATTTTCGCTCAAGCAAGAGCGCCAACTTTATTCGTATAAAGGTAATTATTTGCCGTTCAAGGTTATCACTTATCGTTCTAGCTAACTTTTCTTTTGGTGATAAGACCAACTCAAAGTGGAAGCGTCGGGAGACAGTGATACCACTCGATGGACAGGTGGTGAGCGCGGTTGTGGTCGAAGTAAACATGAAAATAGCTCTGAGCCTTGTGTTGTGCTTTTCGCTGTCGGTTTACGCTACAAATAAGTGTCTTATGAACGCTGAAGCACTAGAGTTGAGTAAAATTTACAAGACTAGTACGTCTGCGAGCAAGTCGGCAGAGTTTGTAAGTGATTTTGTTCAATTCCGTTTGCATAATAAAAGTGATATTTATTTTTTAGATTCATTTGGCCACCGCTTTACATCATCTGTCAGTTACGGATGACTCGACAGGCGAAGCGCTGAATTGCTCGCAGCATTTGTGGCGCGCACTGGGTCAGAGTCTCATTCGAGAGGATCAAACAATCGACAAACTCAAAAAATCCATCTCCTCCTGGCATGACGTCTCCCAAGTGCGCCAAATTCTCTCCAAATGTCAGAATGCTGACGTCGCTCATCGACGATTCCAAAACGCTTTTGTCACCACTAACCACTACAGATTAACTTGGTTGGAACTACAAAACGCCTGCGTTACATACAATCCTGATATGGCGCTAGTAACACTGATAAATCGTATGAGGGGAGACGAAATGAGCGGTCGGCTGGAGCTGGTCCGAAACGCTCTGTTTAGCTCTCGGTACGACCATGCCAAATATAAGCAGTTTGCTGATTACATGATGGGTGAAGCCACGCGGTGCGCTGTCCTCGCTATCACCTGCTTGTCAATCAGATATGCGAACGCAACCACACCAGAGCTCGCAGTGTTCAGTATGGACAATAAGCAGCGCCTACAAGAGATAAACGAAACCCTGGAACATGGCTTTGAGTCTTTGAGAGAAGAGTTCTTTGAGCAGCAACTCGATGAAGATTTGAGAGAGCAGCAAAATTTGGGAATCGATAGTAATCTTGATATCTTCGAGGTGAGTGAATTAGTGTCGATTAAACAATTTATTGAAGGCTTTAGGAGACAGATGCAATGTTCAACTTTTTGTCGAACAAGTACCCCTTCCGCGGCTGGGCGGCCATCCGCTTCGACAGCAACGACCAATGGCCGGCCGACCATGCCATTTGGGGTTCCAACGATCGCTACAAAAAATTGCTCAACTATGGCGAGCAC